>CAJVQA010002353.1:0-22249 GCA_910591915.1 Cetraspora pellucida
TTGCTAAAGTTAAAAGAGGACAGTCAACTTTTTCTTCTTTCTTACCAAGAAATAATATAAAGTCAAGAAATGATAATACTTTTATTATAGATATCTAATATCTAACAGGCTCACTAAATGAAATAATGATCTCACTTCATGAAACCACAGGATGTGATATAATAGCAGCTAAGCCATATATCAATAAAGAAGCATGTACTCATTTAGAACTAGTATTCTCAAACAAGAAAAAACTGAAGCATTATGTTTCAAAAGATATACAAATCTTTAACAGAACATACTATGGCTATATCCCTTCTGATGTAAGAAGATCCTTTCTTCCAATCAAAATCAGAAATGTTCCATTGGATGATAAAGATATTATATCAGAAGAAATTAGAGAAACCTTCGATAATATAGGCAAAATTGCCTCAATTAAACTACTTTTAATCAAGGATACTTCATATTTAACAGATCAATAGATTATTACATTTGAAACTACTGATGATCCAAAATTAGAAGAAAGAATTTCATAATTCTATATTCTTATGAATAACAAAATCACTACAGAATGGCACTTAGCTCCAAAACTTTGCTTCTTTTGTAATGAAAAAAAATATATCAAGAAGGAATGTCCTCAATACTTACAAGCAGTTAAACTTTAACTACAATTTAAAGAGTTTAATGCAAACAAAAGAAAAAGCAGAATTGCTTCTTTTGAAGGAGAAAAAGAAGGTTCCAAAACACAAGAACAGAAGGTCCGCATAAAAGACCTAAACATGGATATAAATCAAGCTAAAGAAACTTCTTTAGCCAATTCAGAAGAAACAACTAATTCTAAAAGAATAGAAAAAGAGACAGTAGAAAACCTGGCAACAATGGAAGAAGATCTGAAAGTTTCTTATAATGAAACTTTTAGTGATATCGATAAAGAAAACCTTCCTATCAACAACATTACCAGTACCATGATCACAGAAACAGAAAAACCTCAAGCTTTAAACTCTTTCTTAGTTCTAATTGCAAATAACATTAATTTGCAATCTTGCTTTGACAATGCAGAGGAGAAATTTACAGTTGTCTTATATAAAAAGAAAAAGACAAGAAAACTTCTTCAAAATAAAAGGCTGAGCCAATCAGAAAAGCTCCATATAGAAATTCCCGTAATAGAGTACAGAACTCCCAGATCTAAATCTGTACTACTACTTAATTCTTTTTTTCATAACCAATCACATCAGATTTAAAATAGCAACTCTTAATATAAAAGGACTAAACAATCAACAAAAACAACGGAACACTTTAACTCTTCTAAAATTATATAAATTAGATCTAATTATGCTACAAAAAACAAACCTAATTGACAAAAATATACAAAACTTTCTCAAGAACCAATAGATGTTTGACTCTATCTGGACAAACAAAACAGCTATACTTGCAGACAACAAAGATATAACCTTTAAAAATATAGAATCAGATTTAAACAACAGAATTATCACTACCAATTTCAAGTACAAGGATCTTACATTTCAAGTTTCCAACATATATGCTCCGCCTAGTTCAGAAGACAGAAAGCTGTTTTTTGAAAAGTGGTTCTCTCAAATTAAAGACAATGCTATTAATATTATTGGAGGTAACTTCAATACTAATCTCTATTTAGAAAGAGATAGAATTAGTGAAGCAGCTCCACAATGTGATACCACAAAAGCACAACTACAAGATCTCACTAAAAATTTTTTGACTTCTCTAACTTCGCTAAAACAAAACCATTTTATATTTTTTTCCAAAATACTCAAGGCAATCGCACTATAGTTACACACTTAGATTATATTTTTGTTGATGAAAACAATGCTTATTTAATCTCAAAAGTTAATACAAAATTTGGAAACTCAGACCATCTGTTGGTAGAGTGCACTCTTAACTTCAACTCTAAAGGAAAAGAATCTGCTTTCTAAAAGTTCGATAAGAACTGTTTTAAAAATGAAAGACTAAAAAAAGAAATACTAGATGAAATTTCAAACTTAAAAGATATAGGGAATTGGAACTTTCACAAAATACATATACAATCTATCATTAGAGCCTTTAAAAAACCAAGAGCAGTAGAAAACAAAATTACAAAACTAAACAAAACATTACTCGACTAAAAGAAAGATTAGCATATAATCCTGAAAACAACTATTTACATTCACAAATCGACATGCTAAACTCAAATCTTTAAGAAGAGCTTGCTCAGTTTGCTGAAAAATGGCAAACTCACTCTAAAGCTCAATAGATCAAACAAGGAGAAAAATCTACTAAATACTTTTTTGCCAGATATAAAACAAGAAAAGTATGCTCAGCATTAAAAAACATTATGGACCCTAAAGTCTTATAACAAACAAGAAAAAATACTCTTTGTTATATTAAAGAAAAATATATAGAAATCTATAAAAAAGAGGATATAGATATCAATGCAGCAGAAAAAATGACTGACAACTTGCCACAAGTCTCTTCTACATATAACTCATCTCTTATACAAGAAATTACACAAGAAGAAATTAGCAATATTATTAGAAATCTTCCAAACAACAAAGATTCAGGCACAGATGGCCTAACATATGAGTTTTATAAACTTACTAAAGAAGCAATAACACCAGTTCTTCATAGTGTCTTTAATCATGCTTTCAGTTTAGGAGTTATGCCAACCTCTTGGTACAAAAGTCTTATTTCACTAATATCTAAAAAAACAGAAAATTTTGAAGACGTAAATAACTGGAGACCAATATCACTAGTAAATAGTGATGCCAAAATTTTTATAAAGATTTTGGCCAATCGTTTCAATCTTATATGTAAGGAATTGGTACCCTACCAACAACATGAATTTATTAAAAACAGATCTATTACTGATGCAGCTCTCGATATTATTACTACTTTAAGAAATTAATCAGATTTTTTGAAACAACATTGGTTACTTCTTATTGACCAACAAAAAGTATTTGATCATATCAGTCATAATTTTTTAAAGCTTACTTTGAAGAATATGAACTTTGATCACAAATTTATAAGCCTAGTACATAATCTTTTCTCCAATCAAGAGGCTCATATTATAGATGCTGGAGCTATCTCCAGACCACTTAGGGTAGAAAGAAGAGTTAGACAAAAAGATCCTCTTTTACCACTTCTTTATATACTAGCCTTTGAGCCCCTTATAAGGAACTTAAAAAGCCAATTACAAGGTATAAAACTAGGAAACCAGTTTTTTAGAACTTCTGCTTATGCAGATGACTTAATAATAGGAATTGAATTACCTTCAGACTGAAACAAAACTTTGGCAATACTAAGCTTATACAAGACAGCTTTAAATGCAAAAATTAATAAAACTAAAACCAAATTAGTTCCTCTTACAACTATAGCTTGATAAATAGAACTTCCTAATGAAGACCAATTTATTAAACTAGAAGAACAAGAAAATATTACTATTTTGGGCTATAACATCTTTACTAATGGTCAATCGAAGAAAGATCTTTGGGCCACCACTATTAACAAGCTAAAAAAATCTCTTGACAAGCTTCTAAACAGAAATCTTTCTTTTAAAGGAAAAATTTTAATTGCAAAATCACTTATTCTATTCAAAGTTTGGTACTCAGCCTACTTGCTTCCACCTAACAGAAAGCAAGTTGCAGAAATAAACAGAATTATAACTCTTTGGATTAAAGGCACATCATAAATGCTTTTCAGATATTTCACCTTTTAGCAATCGACAGAATTTGCAAGTCTTCAAGTCCCAATTATCAAAGATATGCTAGATGCTCACTTAATAACAGTTTGGATGAAACTTCTTACATCCAACTCGATGTGGGCAATATATAAAAGAAATAAGATACAGTCTATACTTAAGGATAAAAGAAACATTTCTCCTAGTCAGGCTCTGAATTCTGGCAACACAAGTATGAAAGCCTGGCCTTCAGAATGGAAACCTTACTTAAAGGCATAGGCAAGAATTAAAGGCAAAGTTCCATATACCTCTAACTGGCCCTAGAACAGTAATGAAATCAGAATCAAAGAAATTAAAGAAGATGAACTCTCAGTCAAAAAAACTCTAAAACTTTTAAAAGAATCTTCTCTTTCATTAACTCTATTACAAACTTTTTTACAGACACTACAACATATCTGGCTCTCTCTGAAGTCTATCTGCAACAAGAAAAAAAATGTTTTTTGATACCTCTTTCATAGAGCACTTCCTCTAGGATATCGGTTAAAACACATCAGATCATTAGAAACAGAAAGCTGTACTTGGTACTCAAATAAAGTACAAACTATAGAACACTTTGCTTTAGATTGTTCGCAAAGTATAATAATTTGGAAGAAAGTATACAGTTTTTTTAATGTTAACAAAGAAATACCTATACCAGTTTCATTAGATGATATTTTTCAAGCCTTCAATAATACTTATCCTCAGGCTTCAGCAGCTCTGACCTGGTTACATATTATCACAATTTATGAAATATGGTGCTGATACACTTCTGTAAAATGGAGAAATTCAGATACATCTCTTAATTCTCTAAACTCTCTCATTAGAAATCGTATTTCAAAAGAAATATGAATTTTAAAAAACAACCTTTTTAGTTCTAGATCTAAATCTTTTAAACTAATATATAAATATTTAAAAAGTAACTAAGTTACAAATAATACTTTTAATAAAAGAGTGCCACCTGCATCACTAGTTGTTGAGATAATAGGGATATTCAAAAAAAAAAAACTTTAGACCTGCTACTTGAAGGATAACAATCCAACTATTATACTAAAATCATCATTCTTATTATATTAATACTTAAGAATAATGAATTTTAAAATTATTTAAAAATTATTATTAGCCTCCTACTTTTAATTTACCTTCTAACCTCACTTTACATTCATCTCAATCTTTTCTCTCTAATTCAATTTATTCTAAAATTAATTCCTAGTATATACAATGGATAAAATACCAAACTAACCTTTCATATATTATTACAAACACCCAAATCTAGATGAGCCTTGGCCACTCTTGTTGGTTTAGATCACAGATAAACTAGTCTGAGCTTCTACTCTTTTTATAATATTTTTAAAAGTAAATTTATGCTTTATGTAAAAATTTTAAATAAATATTCAATAAAGATAGAGGCATGGCCTTATCATTAATATTAAAAAAAAAAAAAAAATTATTATTAGATATGACAAATAGTAGATTAGGTGTTTAAATTTCATAAACAGTAAAAAATTTAAATAATTATCTATATAATATTCATATTATAGCAACTGTTACTAACTAAGTCAGTTGTAAAAATAGATACAGAAGGCTCTAAGAAGTTTACCTCAAGAATAAAATAGTCTTAAAATTAAGACAATAATCTGAACATTTGAATATGACATAGTGAGTTAATATAGATTACAGGTTCAGAAGGTTTAAAGTAGAACATCTAAGCAAAAGTGTTAGATATGATAATTGGTGAAGAATCTTTAAGTGGACTCCTTAAATAGATAATATAAAAAGATTATATATATAGTTAATTGTATACTTTTTTGTAGTAGTTCATAGAATTATATTACTAAAAAGTTGTTAATAAAAGTCAAAAGACCAAAGAGGTCATCTTAATACCAAAAAAAAAATTTTTTTTTTTAACTTTTTGGCAGCCTTACCAAAAATCTTTTATTAAAAGAATTGCATATATAATTATATAAATATTGGCTTAATTTTTATGTTTGTTATTTTTTAGCTACTGTATTAGTGCCTAGAGGTGATCTGCTATACTAGAATAAGTTTATACTCACTACTAAAAGGCTATTTAGACTAGTCTTTAAGGCTGTTTTAGTAAGGCTTTTGTTATTACTAATTAATTTTTTAACTGTATTTCTTTATACATCTTTTATATTTTTATTTTCTGTTTTCTTTCTCTTTTTTATATCTTTTACTTTTTTTAAGCTTTTGTCTCTTGATCTTGTTAAAACTTTGTGCAATACTTTGTTTTGTTGGTCTACTACTTTATTTTTGTTTTTTTTCTTTTTTGTACTAATTTCTTAATTTTTCTCTTATTCAGATACTTTATTGCATCTTTCTTTCTAAATTTTTTCATAAAATTTAGTCTATATGGTATCTAAAATACTCATTAAAAAATTTCTTGTTTCTTGTACTAAAATCAAAATATTTTGTACTCTCTCCACAATCTTCTTCTACAAAAGACCTTTGATAAGCTTTTTTTTTATTTTTATTTTTTTTTTTTATTTAACTTCAGATTGTTTTTTTTAGATATATTTAAATAATACTCTTTTTTTCTCTTTTGGAAGTATGCTTTATGCTATTGTTATTGTCAATGTTTCTGCTTTCACTTAGTAGTTTTTATAAAAGAAGCATATTGCTAAATAGTCTTGGTCTTTTTTCTTTCCTTCTTTGCAAACTATACAATTTGCATTTGTATATAGGTCTGGTTATCTTATTACTAATTTCTTAAATATAGGTATTTTTTCTATATGCATTTAAAAGTATATTTAGTCTTTTACTTTTTGTAGTCAAGATGCATTTTGTTTTACTCTGATTTTTGATCTTTTTCCATAATAGTACCTAGTAATGCTTGCTTTTCTCTCTTTTTGGTTTTAGTTTTTTAACTACTAATATACAGCTTCAATATGTATTGTTTTTAATATTAAGAACTTTTTTAACAAAGTTTTGTATTGGGTTTTCTGCTATTTTGTCTTTTCAACAAAGTATTATATTAGATCTTGAGACCAATTTTTCTATAATTTTGTTTTTGTTTTGTATCTTTGCTTCTTTTTTGCTATACTATCTGCTCTGTTATTCTTCTTATTGTTACTATATTCTTTTATCTTTATTAACTTTATATCTAATTCTTTTGTTCATATTGTATCTTTTATATTTACAACTAAGTTATAATTTTTTCTTTTCATTCTTTTTTTGTCATTGTATATTGTATATTATTATATATACTTGCTATAGCTGCTGCATTATCTGTATATATTTTAATTTTGCTTTTGCTTAGTATTATAAAAACTATACATCAAATAGCTAGCAGTTTTGCTTTTGTTAAAAAAAGCTATTCTTTATTACTAATGGCATCTTCATCTATTATATACTTTTCTTTATTGTTCATTTGCACTCAACTAGCTCTTATATAGTCTAAATCTTGATTTTTTTTTTTTGCTTTTACTAATGATCTATCTGTATAAAAGATTAACTTCTTTTGTTTGACATTGTTTTCTTTAATGTACTTATGTTTTTCTAATAATAACTCTGTAATCCTATTACTAATTTTTTGTTTCTTAATTATTTCAATGTCTCTGTTTTTTATACAAATCTTATTTAAGTGTCTTTCAGAGTCTGAAACCTTGCAATCTTTTTCCTGTACAATAAAATTTAATATATTTGTATTAATTTCTAGTTGCTACATATCTTTTCTATTTGTATATTTTGTAATTGTTCTATGAATTTCTTGTTTTTTTATATTTTTTTTTACAACTATCACTAGCATTATTGTTTTTATACTTGCAGCCTCTATATTTTTCTAATATTAATTTTTGTTTTTTTGGTTGAAAACTTGCTTTTCAATATTTAACTTGTACTGTTTTAGACATTCTAGCTACTATTCTTTCTACTAATACTTTTTTTTCCTCATAGGATAATGTATTGTTTATAACTACCCAATCCTTTTGTCTTGCATTATCAGATAGTTCTTCTAGTTGTGTTTTAATTCTTTCTTTGTTTGAAGTTACAATTTTAAATTCTGACTTTACTATTCTGCAATTCAGCTTTTCTATCATTTTTGTTTCTAAAATTTGAACTACTTTACTGGTCTACCTTTGGTATTGTTTCTTTTTAAAAAACTTAATTGCTAACATGTAATTATTTTGTCTTCTTCTTTGTCAATTAACTGATGCACAACCATAATACCTAACTCTTTTAGTTTATATGCAACTATTGGTATAAAATTTCTTTCTAAAATTTCATATATTTTTGTACTTTTGTTATTAAAACTTGGGCTTTTATAGTTAAAGTTTAAAACCAATTAAAGTTCTTTTGCTCTTAGCATTGTTAAATATGCCAAATTGTTTTTCTACAACTTTGCACTTGCTCTAGAAATATTTTCTTGCCACATGTTTTTAGATGCTCCTATTAAATAAAAACTATTTTCTAGTTTTATATTGGTTATTACTTCTTCTAGACCTGCTATATTAAGTCGATTATATTAACTAATAATTTGCTTAAGCAGTAACTGGTCTCATAATGAGTTAAAATTACCCAAGTTTTTGTAATACATTATGCTATTTATTACAGATTATGTAATTTTTCTTTTTCTTTTTGCCAGACTAATTATTAATATATGTATATTGACTATCATGTTTTTTAATAATTATGTTGTTTGTAATATGTAGGTCAACTTGGATATAAGCACATGTTGTTAATAATTAATATTTGGCTAATTGTTAGCTTTTTTGGATTTAGGCCTTGTACAAATATTCATATTATTTCTTTAGCTCTTAACTTTATTGTTGATTTTTTAAGTTTGAAGTTTAGTCAGATTTCTAAAAATTGTATAATCTTATTTTTACTTTCCTTCTAGATCCACACTTTGCCAAAAAAAGATTGTTCTATTTTTCTTTTCTTCTTTGGTATTTATTATGATAATTTTGGTTTTTTTTCATTAATTTATATATCATTTAAGTTAAAGAAATCTTTTGCTATTTTAATAATTTTTTTGATTTGCCTTTTATTTGATGCAATCCATATTATATTATCTGCATATGTTACTACAGCTTGTCTTTATTTTTTTTCTTTTTGTATTGTAAACTCTATACTATTATTGTATAAAGTACACAATATATAGTCTAGACTTGGGTCACTTTGAATTCTTTCTAATAATGAGTTATAAAATATTCTCTATAATAAAAATAAAATTACTTCTTCTTGTTTGATGACATCTTTAATCTTAAAGACTTCTGTTGTTTCTAAGTCTGTAAAGATTTTGATTGTTAATTTTTAAAACAAATTTAAAATGAAGATACTTGTTATTTTTGATATTTTAAGTCTTTTAAATGCCAAATCTAATGCTACTAATAATACTGAATTGAAGGTAATTTTTATATCATTTTTTTTTTTTTTTTTTTTTTATATTAAAGTCTCTGCCCTTAAGAATTAATGTTTTTATTCAAGTATTTAAATATGAATACCTCCAGAGGCTTCTATATATAAAAGGTTATAACTAGCCACACATGCACTTTTAGTACCTAATTTAAGTAGTCTGCCTATACATTACTATACAGGTTTTACACTAGGTGCCATACCTGCAAGCCAACTACAGGTCTTGTCTATTTAAACTCTTCACATATGTAATTTGATTTGTGATTATAGGAACACCTTTTGGGCTATACTCATTCAAAGTACCTGATGCTTTTGAGACTTTTAGGACTAGTTTATCTTTAACAGAAAACTTATTAAAACCTTCTGTATCTTATATACAACTGATCTAGTTTTATGCAATATGCTATAGTTATCTAATACTTGCAGTCATAGGGGTTATCTGTTTAATTACTACATTACACTATTTCTATTCTTGTAAAATTCACTAGAACCTTAGTACCTATTATTATGATGTCTTTTCTATTATCTCTTGTTAACTGCTACTTAGAACCAATAGAACTCTTCTGACTTTCAATTTAGATAGTCTGGTATAATATATTTATATATTCTTTTCTTCTGGCAATTCTAGCAGCCTAGTTGGTTATATGCTTCTTTATATATTTTGATATCTGGTTTATCTACCTATCTCTTTGAGAGTGCTTCATGAGCTTCCTTCAGTTTGATCATACTATTGAAAGTTCATATTATCTCTTTACTCAAGAATTTCCAAGTAGGCTTTTAACTCTTTAGTTTCTTAGTTTATTGTGCTTGGTAGTCTTATTATAAGTTTGCACTGAAGTCTTATATGATACCAATTATTAACATTTCTCTATGTACATGTAATATTACATTTTGCATAAATGCTCTAAGCTTCTATTTGAGATGATATGATTTAAGGTTACAGATATACAAATCTAACCAATCGTCAAAAGACAGTTTGCCATAATACAGATTAATTATCAAATTTTGTTATAAGTGGAATTTGAATCTTAAACCTGCCACTTGAAGGATAACAACCTAACCACTATACTAGGATCACTATTCACTTTTTTTTATATCTTGTAATACTAGTTAAAGTTCTTTTTTGTTATCTTTTGCATCTTATATTATTGTATTAATAATGTGTATTGACTCTTCTGTTGACTTACCTAGCAACTCTGCAAAGTTTAATCCTTTTAATATATTTTTCTTACAAAATATTTGCACTAATCTTTTAGTAAAAATTTTGGTTATGCATTTTTGCAAGATTTCTAGCAATGCTATTCATCTTACATTGCTTAAATTATATTGCCAATCTAAGTTTTTTAGTATTAGGTAAATTTGTGACATCTTTTATTTTCTGAATATTAACTCTGTTTGATGCATATTTTTGCTAGTTTTTTAAAGATTTTTTGGATCTGATTGCTAGTTGCTTTGATTAATATATAAGTAATTCCTAATACATCTGAGACTGTATTATTTTTAAATTTTGATAATATTTCTAGCTATTCTTTTTTTATTATATCTTGATTTAGCTATTTGTACCAGATTTTATCAATTTTTTCTTTTGGCTAGTATATTTTATCTTACTTATTTCTAATCTTATGACTTTGAAAATTTTATATTCTGAATTGTTATTAGAAATGCTTTTTGATCTTTTCAAACACTTTTTGTAAGTTTGTTATCAGCTTTCTATTTAAGTCTTTAAGCTTAACAAGTTTGTCTATTCTTATTTTGTTTAATAGCTTGTCTAATAGACTCATTAGTATTCTTCTTTGCTTGTTATTAATCATTTTATAACTTCTTTTGATAGTTTGTTCTATTTCTTTTAGCCTTTGTTTTTCTATTTCTTTTGCTCTTCTTTTATACAGAATCTTCTACTAGCTATATATATCAAAGATTATTTTTTCTGTTTATATTTTTAAAATTTTTTCTATGCTAATTTTATAATGTTTGTTTATATATTCTGCTATAATATTAAAGTCTTTTATATTTTTTAAAATCAAACCTAGTTTAACATTTTTCTTTTCTAAGCTAATCAATTTTTCTAGCTATGTTAATGCTTTAGTTAGCTTAGATTTCTTTGCTTTATTGTTCTTTTTGTTCTCAGTAGTATTTAGAACTTTTTTTCAGTATTATTTTTCTTGCTGCTTCTAATATATTTTTATTTATAACTTTCTATATTTTATCTATGTTTTCTTTAAACTTTTTTATATGTTCTAATCTACTTTTTTCTATTTTTATGCTAAGTTTTTATTTTTAAGCATTTTGTCTAACTCTTTTCTATATTTTTTCCAATCCTCTTTGGCTGCTTTTTCATATAGGAAAATTGTTTGATATTGTTCCAACTTCTTGAGATTTGACACTCTGTGCCATATGGTTATATAGTTTAATTCTAATCTTGCAACTGTTATATTATAGTCACTATTTATGCAGTTAGATATATCTTGAATTACTGCATCGATAAGTCTATTTGCAAGCTCTTCTGTTATTTATATTTGATCAATTCTTGTATTAGATTCTTTATTTGTTTATGAAAATTTCTTACTTCTTGAATTTCTTATTCTGAAAAAGTCTTTAACATTCTGACCAATTAGCTATTTTAGAATTAGTTCTTTTCTAAAAAAGCTATATTTTAAAGTACTAGACCTATCTAGCTCTAGATCAACAATGCAGTTTAAGTTATCTATAATTACTATTTATGTTTAGTAAGTTCTTTTAATATATCTTTCTATAATTGCTTTTTGAATTCTTTTTAGTTCTTTTTTGTTGTTAGGTAATATATATATTATTATAACTATAAGTTTCAGTTGCTTGAATATGAAGTTTGCTACTATCATATATTTATTAACTCTATCAATTTGACCAAAATGTCTTTCCTATTTTTCTTTTACTAGTATTTCAACCTCTAAGCCTTTCTTTTTTGATATATTTGAATCTGACCAAAAACTTCTATATTTGTTCAGATCTTTTGAGATAAAAAAACCTTTTTTTTTATTAATATTTGTTTTTGCCAACCTAGTATATCAATCTTATTGTTCAAAACCTATTAATATATCAATTCTATTTTGTGGCTGTTACTTTTCATTCCATTAATATTATGACATATGATGTTCAGTTCCAAATTGCTTTTTCTAATTGACTTTATTAGTAATGCTTCTTTGTATATTAATTCTTGGTTAGAAAGAACTTTTTTCCTATTTTCTAATATTTTCAAAGCATTTATTTTCTTTGTACTCTAGTTTTTTTGATTCAACTGAGATGCTTTTCAGAAGCTATAGACAGAATTTATCTGCTTATTGTTTAAACTATTAAGTTTTTTCAATATTTCTTGCAATATATTTTGATGCTTTTTAATTCATTACATAATTGATATTTCTTTTTTTTGCTCTATATTGCTTTTTGTTCTTTTTTTTTGTCTTTCTTTTTTTCTTTTATTTATTTCAAATTTAATCACCTTTGGCTTCTTATTTTCAAAGTTATAGATGTTTTGAAAGAAAATTAGTTTTCTTTCTTGTTTTTTATTATAATACTTTTCTAAATTTTCTTGGTCTGATTTACTTGACTCTACTTCTTTTTTTTTAATACTTGTTTTTCTTCATACTAAGACAACTTGTTAGAGATGTAATAACTTAGTAAAGTGGATAAGTTGTCATACTCCCAAGTGGTAGGTTGTGAGTTCAAAACCTACTAACAGCAAAATTTAGATAATCATCTATATAATATATAGATGATATTATGGTGATAGCATTTTGTCAATTAGTTGAAATAGGATATCTGTAACTATGATTGCACCAGAATGACTGGCAGGTCTGGGGCATCTGTGTAACCAAGGTTATATAGAGAAATGCAAACTGGTATTAGACAATGCAAACCTAAAATAAGTTTTTAGGCTATATAAATCTGTAGAACTAAGAAGCTAGAGCTCACTTGGAAATTCTAAGCAAAAAGATAATATAGATTTTTGATAGTACTACTGTAAAGGCTAGACCTAGAAAATGGATACCAATATGAAGAATTCAGGCAAACAAGAACCTTGAGTAAGAAGTACTACTAACCAGGCTACCAGATTTCAGACCAGAAGAAAAGAATATTAGGCTGGCCTTAATATACCAAGGACAGGTCACAGTCTTTTTAGACTATTTGAATTAAAAGTCTAAGGTCAAAACAGAGATATACTAAAAGTACTAGAGATATGCTGTGAAGTCAGTGCCAGGGCCTAGGTAAACTTTGTAAGAGTAGCCTATGTTAGTATTCTAAAAGTAAGTAAATAGTTAACAACAGGAAGCCTTCTGCACCTTACTGACAAGTGATGTATTCTAAAATATATAATGGTCTGAAAACTAGTACAAAAAGAGTAGATACCATATTGCTCAGACAGTACACTAGTTAGATATATATGAGGGGTAAGTTGAGATTCCAATATAATAGGGCAGATAATCAAAGAGTTTAAATAAATAATCTTCTAATAGGTTATAGATATGGCATCTGGTGTAGAATCTTAGAGTGAACTACTTAAATAGGCAACCAAAAGTTGCACATATGACTAGTTATACTTTCATCTTTGTAAAAATAGTTGTAATAGCTAACCCAATAAAAGTCAATAAAGTATTACTACAAGTATGACTTTTAATAAAAAAAAAAAAAAAAGACAACTTGTTATGATAATAAAAAGCACTTTTTTCTTTTGCCTTTTGGCAATCTTCTTTTGATTTAATATATGCAAAGGCTATACTTCTTTTGTTACTATTACTATTTTTTAGTATAAATAATGCCTTACCTCTTAAAAATCTTAGTTGTCTTAACAAGATTGATTCTAATACTGATTTTAAAATATTTTGTAATGCTGCCTTGTGTATTTTTTATTTTTAAATATTTTAAAATCAAATCTTTCTGATATAATTCTATACATTGATCCTTTTTTAAAATATACTAATCAGCTTGATGCTAGAGGGTTTAGTCTTTGTTGGTTTCAACTTGTAATTTGTACTAATACAGCTTTTGTCTTTTTTAGAGTTCTTTATTTGAGTATTCTTGTTTTTTTATAAAAACTTAGACAATGTATAACTCTTTCATATTTTGCATCTTTTGGCAAGTTCTAAATTGTTAACATTACTGTTAAATTTTTTTTTCAGATTGTTTATTTTGTTTTTGTTCTTGCTTTTGTATCTCTTTTTGTTCTAGATTTTTTGATCTGTTTTTCATAAACCAAATAGAGTTACTTATATTTTTAGATGCCTATTTTAATATATGAATGTCTTTGTAAAATTTGTTTTTTGAATTCTTTCTTTTTTTTACTGTTATGCTTTTTTTTGTTCTATTGTTATGTTTTAGAAACATTAATCTTTTTAACTCATATGTTTCTAGATTATGTATACTACATTTTGTTATTAATAGTGCTATTTTATCTTCAATATTTGCTTTATCTAAATTCTTAAGCATTTCTCTTTCTGTTTTATTTAAAAAAGCTTCTACTTGTTTATTAGCTCTATTATCTTTTTTTTTATTTACTATTTCTATTTCTTCTAAGTGCCTTTATTTAAGACTATTTTTTTGAACTATTAACTATAATACTGGTGCTTCTAGCTCTATTTTGTTTTTGTTTTGCTAAAATTTATTTTCTGCTACTTTATTTTTTAATTTTTTCTTCTTTTTTTTTATTAAAGCTATTGATTTTTTTTTCTGCTATTATCTTCTTTTTTTTTATACAAGTTTCTTGACTTACTAGCTATAATCTTGGTAGTTCAAGCTCTATTCTTGTCTCTATATTTTGCACTTTTTTTTTACTAATATATATTACATCTTGCATATTGTTTTTATTTTCTTTTCTCTCTTAGTTAATTAAAATCTTTTTCTTCATTGTTGTAATTTGTTTCTTGGTAATATTTTTGCACACTTCTCTATATTTGTCTACTAAAAATCTTATAATATATATCTGTACTGAATTGCTTGCATTTAAAAAGTTTACTATATCTATATCTATTTTTACAATATGCTCTTTTTGCTTATTTAAGCAGACATGCTTTTTTGTTATTATTCTTTGGTTTAGATTATACAAATCTTTAATTTTTGATATTGCTATTTTTGTTATTAGTTGTTTGTTTAACTTAAATTTAACTTTGTTCTAGAATCTTCTAAACTAATTATTAATCTAATAACTATATATGCTTTTGTTTATAGTGTCTTATTTATCTAGTCACATTTTGTATTAGTTAAGTGCTTGAACATGTGTTGCTCTGTTTACTTATTTATTTATTCTAACTTGTATGATTGTTTATTTTGTAGTTTGTTTATATATTAATTGATCAGCTTTTCAAGATCACAGCTAGTTTTTGGTTTTTCTGAAAATTTTTTAAAAATTTTCAAAAAGCCTTTTAATATTTTCGATAAGCAGCTTTTCTAAGAAATTGTTCTAATAAACTTATGTTGTTTCTGAATTTCCTTTCTTTTTCTTAGTAATAAAAAATCTGTTTCTTAAAGTAATTTTTAAGTAAACATTAATGTATTCTTTTTTTACTTTTGTAAAATTGAAAAAAAAATTTTATTATTTATATATTAGAACTTTATTCACTAATTTCTATTATTTTAGAGTTTTGCTATATAACATTAGCTAATGCAGTATATTTATAAGCTTAAATACAAATAAACAATAATGTAATAAATGATTATAATTTTAACTATTATATTAATTTATATATATATAATTTTTTTTTTCGGTATTAAGGTGACCTCTTTGGTACTAGCTTTTTATTAATACTTATGTCAGGTACATGTTTTATACAGACGTATCTATATTGAACTATTAGACAAGTGTACAACTGGCTACATGTGTAACTTTTCTATATTAACCTATTTAAGAAGTCTGTCCAAGGGTTTTCCACCAGTTGCTGTATCTAACACTCCTGTTTAGATGTTCTATTTAAACCCTTTGATCTAACCCTAGTATTAATTTCATCAGATCACAAACTCAAATCTATTCGCTTTTAACCATAGGACAGTTATTCTCAAAATAAACCTACCAGAACAAGCTGTATTCTTTTTTACTGCTAACCTGGTTTGACACTATGGCTGAGGCCAACACTTGCAGTCAGGGTTACCTCTTAAACTGCTATTACCCTTGTAAAGTTCACCCAAACTTTGGTACTCATCTTTCCAACTTCTTCTCTATCATCCTCTACTAGCTGCAACTTAGAACCAACAACAGACTTCTCCAAACTTCCAATCCAGATGGCCTGGTATAGCATAGTTATGTATTCTTTTTCCTTTAGCGATTTTGGCAGCCTGGTTGATCATATGCTCTTCTATACATCTTTGTCATTCAGTTTATCTGACAGTTTCTATGAAGGTGTTTCATGAGCTTCTATCAGTCCAATGGCACTATTGAAGTTTGTGCTACCTCTTTACTCGGGATTTCCAAGTAAGTTTCTGTCTCTTCAGTTTCTTAGCCTTTTATGCCCAGTGGTCTTATTGTAGGTTTGCCTGAAGCCTTATATGACACCAGTTTTACATTTCTCTATGTACATGTACTGTGTAATATTACACTTTGCATAGATGCCCTGAGCTTCCAATGTCAGGTGGGACCCAACTTGGTGTACCTAAGATTACAGATGCCCAAAACCCAACTGATCGGCAAAAGACAGTTACCATAACACAGATATAATTTTCAAAATTCGTCGTCTGTGGAAATTAAACCTTAGACCTGCTACTTGAGAGTTGACAACCTATCCACTTTACTAGGTCACCACACCTCTTATTAATTCATATATTTAATATAGATGAAATTAAATATATAATCTAATTTTACTTATTTATTGGTTACTTCATTCTAAGTATATTTTTGCAAAGGTAATTTATTTAGAACTTACAACAATTATAAAAAAAGAATCAAGTCTTTTATTTAAATACCTATTTTTAGATAGAGATATTAAAAAATTTTAAATGCAATTAATTGACTAAAATAATAAGTTATATTCTTTTGATTTTAAAGATAACTAAGATAATTATCTAGTTAATGATTTAATATATTTTTAAAAAAATTTTCAAAATGAAATTTTTGAATTATCTATTTTTGGTACTTATATAATGCCTATTCCTTTTATATCTGCAAACTGTAAATGTTTTTGATCTGTTATATCAAATATTTATACCTTACAGCATAACAGATTAACTAATAAATAAGTAGGCAAATTGACATTTATTTATTAGCATATAATTCAAAATGAGAATATAAAAAATTCAATTAATTTTTTTTTTTTTTTTTTTACTTTGGCAGTCTTGCCAATACTCTTTATTAAGATTTCTGTTTATATATACAAAATTTTTAGACTTAATGTGCTGAGTCGACATCCTGCAGTTACTTCTATGAGCACTTACAAGTGATCTGCCACACCAGTTGCCTAATTTCTAAAGAAAAAAGGGGATCTGGAGGCTCATCTGACCACCGTCTTACAATAGAGTATTACCAATCTGATAATACTTTCTTGTAGGGAAGTTAAAGAAGAAAAAAAAACACTAAACTAAACTAAACTAAAAAGAGATACAGAAAGAAAAAAGAAAAGAAAAAAAGTGTCAAAAAGCATACCTTATTTGTGACCATTTAGGACACTAGCACTTTAAACCTGTGCTAAAGAACTAACTACACTTTAACCTGTACTAAAGGGGTAAAAATTTTATATACATGAATTTAGAAATTACTATATATCTTTAATTTGCTATAATCCTCCAAATTAAATCCTTCTTTGTTTTTTCATTACACTATATGTTATGCTATACATGTGATTGTTGTGTTCCTATTACATCATATCACAACACGTAACTGTCCTAAAAAGGAAGTGGTAAATAATGCCAATCTTTTGTAAAGGGGGGAGCCAATTTCCCCACTTTTGAGTAAGAAAAATGAAATAGATAGAGAAGGTCGACAGATGTGATATGCAAAAAGCCAAACCAAAGAGAGTGTTTCCAGTTGTTTGTTTGTTTTTAAGCTTTTGATAACCTTTAACCAGAGTTTTTCTCTATTGTTTCCAGAATATTCTTCTGGTTTGGGTACTAAATATGTTAAGGAGTCCACTAACAGACAAGGCTTGATCTTAACACAAACCACCAGAAGAGTCACCTACACCTCAGTTTTTTCATGTACTTCTAGTTCGTTAGCAACAATCTGCTTTATATATCTAAACAAAATTAAAGATATTATCATCTTAAAAGCATAATTCTTCAAACTGTTTTGGTGCTAGTTTGGTTTAAGTGACCATCGAGAAGAGTGATGACATTTTGGTGTTATTAGATTTGGAAGTTGTTTTTTTTTCAACTCTTTTATTCATAGCAGTAATTTTACCAGCTATTAATTTTTGAATCAAATATGGAAATTTATGAATTTGTTCAATTGTCTTATTATCAAAATCAAAAATTAAGCTATGTTTTTAAAAAAAATTTATAGTGGCTTTCTCTGAATCAAGCTTTTTTTAATATCTAATTCAACAACTTTATTGCAAGCATCTATAATTAATATTTATTTAGTATTACAGAGATAAATGATATATATAAGCGACTGCAAGTAAAGGAATACCTCTATGTCAAATAAAAATTGGACCCTTCCAATCCAAATACTTCGATTGGAGTATCTTAAGTATTCTATCTATAATTGATATAAAAGAATAAATGCTGTATGTGCTAAATGTTTTTAATTAGAAGCCAGAAGTTAGTATAATAAAATTTGACTTTATTTAAAATTATTTTCTTTATTTGCTAGTTTTGCTATTCATTTTGTTATACAAAATCCAAGATTTTATTAGTGCCAGATCAGAAATGTTAAGGTCAAAGGTTAATTTTTGCTTGACATAAGGATACCTCAAGAGAAGACTTATATTATTATATAGGTACTGCATAGTCAAAACTTGTTATTATTAATGTTTTAAAATTTTATTTAAAGAAACAAGCTTATTAGATTCTGATAAGCTTGCTTCTATAAAGCTTTAAAAACTTAAAATTATAGGTTTTGCTATATGCACTTATAAAAATCACAACTTACTAACAAACATATATTGTTTTGATATCATTTTTTTGAGCTCATTATAATAAAACTTTAAAGAATTTGTAGTAGTAACCTGCAACAATAAAGAAGAATATTAACAGGTCCAAAGTGCCCACTTTTCTATATTTTTAATATAATTTCTTTTAAGATAATAGATAATATTAGGCATGAGACATGTATTTATAGCATTGTTTATAATTTTCTCACAATCAGTCTTTGTTGTCTTGTTTATTGTAAGAATCATTTGATTACAAGTTGCCAAGTAATAAATTTTTTGTATTTATGTATGCATCATATGAACTGTACAAAAAATTACATTACAATTTTGTTTACCTTGTACAGCTTCTGGAAATATTTTAGATATACTATTTATTTCAACAGTACTTTGGTCACAGAGCATATAATGCAAATACCATTCAGGTGCAGGCTCATGAATTATTTTTAATGCATAAGATAGTATACTAACATCTTTAATATTTACAAACATATGTGCACCAATATCCCAGGAACCATGGTTATCTTGATAGCATAAGGTAAAGAGCTGCTATTAATAATTATTAGTATTATGCATCACATTAATAAGTGTGAGCCATCCAAATTTTTGCAATCTTTCAATTTGTCTTTGATCAGCAAAACAGATACCATAGGACTGTCCAATATGAAAATAATTTACTTGATAATTTTTTGTAGTCAAAAAACCAAGTGCATGAAGTTTATTTTCAAAATTATGATTATTAAAAGAATCAGTACTTTGTAACACTCATTGTTTTTGTTGAATATTAGCAACTTCCTTTTGAATTAAATTTTGAGCAAATATACCGAAATCATTTTTTTGAACAAGTTTCTTAATACAAGATTAAAAATTAAAAATTAGACCAATTGTAATTATGGTTGGAGATAAAAAAAAAAAAAAGAAAAAAAAAAAAACATTAAGAGTATTTACTAAACGATATTATGCATTTAGTTTGTTGCTAATAATTTTAGTTATTAAAAATTTTAACCAATTTAATTTTTAACTTAACAGTTGTAACAATATTTGGTAGTGCATAAGGCTTACTTGCTTTTTGGACTACTAATTGTCAAATTACTTCTGATGTTTTAATCAAATCATTGTCTTTAATTAGATAACTATGATGAGATATATTCTTAAAATATTCAACTTGAACAGTTTGTATTGTAATGATATATGTAATTTTGATTTTTACTTTGCATATGCCATCAATATGTATACTAGTATTTCTTCTTTTATTAGTAGATATTTCCACTTGCCTTGTACTTGATTTGTTATATTTTATGAGACAGCAGGCATAAACAGTTTAGAATTCTCTATTTGCACACTTTTAGCTATTATATCACATCCAAATATTTGAAATTAAAGACCAAATTTCTTCATCAAATTCTTGTGCTGAAACTTCAAATGCATTATCAATATTGAAAAAGCAAGAAAATTTTTGTTCAATTGTAATTCCTTGCATAATATAAAGTTAAAAAAAACATTTCTTTAAAATTTTTTATTTATTTATTTTTTTTTATTATTATCAAATTTAATAATTTTGACTTCTACTATGCTAATTGTATCATATTCAAATGCCATTACTTTTTTATTGTAAGTTTAATTTTTAAATAATATTAATCAAAGTTTTTTTTTTTTTTTAGGCATTATGTAATAGAGTAATACCTGATCATATAATAGACTAATCAAATACATTTTACATATCTTCTAAAGGTGATTTAGATATAGAATTGTGTTTTTGAAAGATAGTGCCTGTGATGCCTTTTATTTAGATATAGAGGATGCATTTCAGGATGTTTGTAATGAGACAATTGACAATAATTATTAGCTGTTTTATAGATCATTTAAATATAACTTAAGAAGTAAATCATGGTTAAAGAGTATAAAAATAGCAAATTTAATAATAATAATTACCAGAAGTTAATATGATTTTTCTATAGAGTTGGAATGCATTTAACTTACAATTAAATTTTTTTATACTAAGTAAACCTTTCTTGAGTTACTAACAAAAATTACAGAACAAGTTATTCTGGTTCTAATAGTGATAGAATTATTCAAATTGATATGATAAATCATGAGCTATTGACATTTTCTCCTTTATAACTATATAATTTTGTAATAAATTATTCATTTTATTTATTTATTTATTTTAAATAACTCAATAAACAGGATATTTATTATAACCAGAAATTATTATAATTATGGTTTTTCTAAGTATTTAGAATTTTCCATTACCTTTTAAAATAATTATAATTATCTAATTTATGCAATAGCACAAAGTTTTTATTAATACTATTGAGCCATTTGTTACTATTTGTTTTCTTCAATAATTTTTTGTGCTGTGTCCTGGATTCCAGAGTTATAATCTTCCGAAAGTGCATTAAAAATCAAATATGCAAGATTTTCTGATTCAATTGCATTTTCTTGATTAGTTTTTATAATTTATTTTGATTTTTATTCTTTTTACATTTATTGCTAATGGAAATTAGATTACGGTAATGAACATATATTTTTAGAGTAGTGAGTTTATTGGTTTTTTTTAAAGAATCGAAAAAAAAATCACTAAATCAATTATATTAATATTATATGATAGAATGAAACCCGCATTGTGAATTGGTAACTGTAAAATCTGCTACGCAGATCACATAAGGGTAAAATCCGCTTTTACATACTAAAAAATATAGCTAAACATGGATTTCACCTTAATGTAATCTACATAGAAGATTTTACTAATTTATAGCACAGATTTTACCCTCTTCCAATATTATTATCCTAAATTGACAATATCATATAGTTTTTGAAACTTTTTTTAGCCAGTCATAGGCTTCTATAATGATGTCAAATTCTAATTTCTGATTTTCAGATTTCCAATAACGTGTAATGTCGAAAATTTAATTACAATAATTTGAAAAGAGCAATAGTATCTAGAGTTTGGATCAAAATTTTGAAAAAAATTGACCGAATTTATAATAATGCGAACCTAATGCTAATGTGAATTAATTTTGACCATCTTTCCTCACTAGTGTATCTAGTGTCAGAGGTAAAACCGACACCTCATGGAACCTGCGAAATGGACGTCATTGTGGCATACTTACCTAATTAGAGTTGC
>CAJVQA010002354.1:0-22243 GCA_910591915.1 Cetraspora pellucida
ATATACTTGAATAAAAACATCGCCACTCCCAAGATAGGGACTTTAACTTAAAAAAAACAAAAAAATAAATAATATTATTAATTTTCATTTGCTATTTATTTGACTATTTTGAATCATGTTCTCAAAATTTTTTAAAAAAAAAATGTCAAATGAATTTCTTATAGCATTTTTTAGAAAAAATAAAAGATCTCACGAACTACTATTGGATATTGATAATCCTCTTTGGAGTTCATATCTTAATGCTTATCAAAAATATAAAGAAAAAACTTTTAATAAAAAAACATCTAAAATTTCTTTTTCTGATCTTTATTAAGAATTTAATAGATTGATTAATATACTTAAAAATGAGGATCTAGAATGATTTATTCTAAATACTGCAATTCAAGATATCATTGTTTTTGATCAATTAATAATTAATGAAATTCAAAATTTACTAAAGAAAAACCTGTTTCAGTTAAAACATTTCTTAGCAATAAAATAGATGAATACCAAGTTCTAATTAATAGTAACTATGTGAAATTGCCAGATAATGTAAAAATCTATATCATTAAAAGTAGATTTAAGAATAAAGAAGACTTGTATGTTCATTCTAAAGTTTCTGTAGAAAAGTTTTATGAAATCAATAATACTTATAATAGTTTAGTTAGTAGTTTAAATGAAGATACTAAAAATTGTTTCATGAATACACTCATGTATCAAGATTTTATTGCAATTTGTAACTTTATTTTGGAAGAATTTAATTAAATAAACAAATAAATATTTTATTAAATATAAAAATAATTTGAATATATTTATTAGAAACTAATATTTAATTCTTGACATTTTTTTACAGCTAATTTATAATCTAACTCTGCTGATTTACTAAAATATTTATTAAATTCTTCATGTTGTTCTAAGTGTTAGTATATTAAACCTATCACATAAAATATGCTTGCATTTTCAGTTTTACTAGCTGTGATCATATAGTATTTTAATGCTCTTTTTGCTTTCTTGTTACTATGCTTGTAATTAATATTTTGTGCAAATAAAAATGTTGCTTTAAATCTGAATTGAGATGATTTATTATCTGCTAATTCTTTAAAATATTTATTTTCAACATCTGTATTATAGATCAGGTATTTATTATTAATAAAAATTTCTTCAATTTTAAGTTTGACTTTGTCAAAAAGTTCTTTGTTCCTATTTTTGACAATCTTACAAAAAAGTCTGACAATAAAATAGTAACTTCTTGGACTATAATAACTTTTCTCTTTTTGAAATTCTAATATTTTTTTAGGTTTTTTTTTACACATCTCAAGTAATTTTTTACTTTTTTTAAAATCAAGGTATCTAATATTTATCATGCTTTTGTCATCAAGATAAACTCATAATTCATCACTTAATATGTATTCATCTTTGCCTTCATCTTCATAATACCAAATCTTATCAATCTTGTTCTTTATAAGTTGCTTTAAGATAAATTTATCAGAATTCTTCTCAGTATAGTTTTTGAAGAATTCTTTAAAGAACTTTCCAAATCCATGTGTTAACAAGTAAAGTAATAATTCATTATTAAATTTGAGACCAGTAGTATAGAATGCTTTGCCCATAGTAGGATATTCCAAGAATGTATATCATTCACTAATATCAAACCACCAATGGTAATAACAAAAAACAATTTTGATCTATTCTTTAAATTCATCATACTCAACACCAAAGTCTTCTAGTAACTCTTAAAGGTTTTTTGATTTTTTGTATTTGTCATTAATATTCATGTTTTTGACAAGAATGAATACTATATTTTTAATATATATTCTTTTTGAACAATATTATTTGTTTGATTATCCTAATCTGACCAATTATTCTATTTACAATACTTGTGTTGGTGATTAAAAATAGTAATTTCCATAGTCTTCAGATGTAAATATGTTATTATATTTTACTTTCATGCTATCTGAGTAGTTAGTGTAATTGAGAATACGTTTGAGTTTCCAAAATTCCATCTTATGCTTTTCTCTGAGTGCACAAAGATCATAGCATATATTTTTAGCTTTGATTATTGGTTCATATGTTCTTGTCTTGATTGTTAAATACTTTATTCCATAACTTATAATTGTGTTATTAACTTTTCCTGTAGACTGCATAGTTATGTATTATTGTATTCTTTTTGATTCCACATTTGGTTGTAAATCCATTAATAGTTCTTTTTGTATCTCCTGTATATTCGAATGTGTATTTCCTATCAACTTATTTATACTGAACCTATGGCTAGAAGTCTGATAATAGGTCGAAAAACCATTTATATATTTTGGCTGATTCTTTTATTCCGATTGAGTTGCTAATAGTTTGCAAACCATAATGTTTGATTATTCTTAGTACTAACTCATCAAGAAGAAGTAGTAATTTATAAGATCATTTATTTTGACAACATTGTCAAATATGGTCAAAAAAGTTTTTTCTTGTTTCTTTGATATGAAATGTGTCCCAAAAGAATCATAATATGTTTTCATTAATGATATTCTGATGATATTTTTTTAGATCTTTTATCTAATATATAAATTCTCCTAAAAGATTATTTAGATATTCATTATAGTTGTTTTTAGATAACAGAATAAATAATTGTAGTGATAATAAAACTAGATTTTGTTCAAGTTTGTTCAAAAGTAAATATCTGTAGTTTTTTTTTATAGATTGAAAGGTTTTGTTCACATATTGACTCTTGATTTTTACATTTTTGATAAAGTTTTTTAATGAATCAATTTGTTTATCTTTATCAAGCATGCTTCAATGATCATGGATACCTTTTAAGGAAATTCTATTTATAGCATTATTTTTAACATGTGTAGTTATGGTTAGTGATTTTATGTTGATAAAAAAAGATGTATGAACTGAACAGGATTGGGTGTGTTTAAATTAATATCTGAAATATATAGTAGTACAAAGTACTAGACAATAATAAAACTTGTATTACACAGTTCTTTATAAATAAGATTACAGAAATCAATGCATAATTCATTATATCTGAAAAGTATTCAAAATAAATTTTAACAAATATTTGATGCTATGAAAATTCAATAAATGAAGTAACTACATCATCATCAAGATGCTTAGTAATTCATTAAAAGAAGATTTTAAAAACTATTTTGAATGTGATGAAAAGAAGATGTTTTATCAAGACTGATTCTATAATAACTGCACATTCCCAGATCCTGTGTGTTCATTCTGAATATTTTTCTACATTATTCTCAATGACCTAAGCAACAAAAAAAAATGGTTTCTATATTGTTAATTGTACAGGATCTTCTTATGATGCAATATACAAGATAATATTATTTCTTTATATAGATAATATTATTCTAGAAGATTTAGCATTACCATTGATCATTGAGATTCTTACTGAATATGATAAATTAGGTATCGATAATTTATCAAAAATAATCTTAGAATACTTAAATCTAATTGTAAAAAAACTTCCAAAAGAAGATATAATTACACTTCTGAATTTTATAGTTCTTTATGAACCATTTCAGATGTATTTTAAATCCATACTCAAATATATCATGTTTAATTTTAAGGCATTAGAATTTTTTACTAGTGCAAATCTTAAAAATAAAACAATTCAGTTTATCTTAAAATGTGAAATCTTGATATAACAAAAGATGAATTAGTAAAATTTATAAAAAATGATTATGGCATCAGATTGGATAATCTTAGATTAAATCAGATTAAAAATAAATGTATGATAGATTTATTATAGAAAGAACAAGAATCAGTAAATATATATTTTAGAAGATGTGTTATGTAAAAAGCTTAATCCTAATTATTCTTCAAAATATGAGATAAATTAGATAAAATACTTGAATATAAACCATATATCAAAGATATTAAAAATCTATAATATATCTATTTTAGAAAATATGTTTGGGTATTCATTCCAAATGGAACTAATATTTTCTTCATTAAGAATAGATTATAAATTAACTAGTGAAGATATATTTAATTTTTGTAAAGAAAAATACTCTTTGTTAGTTATTGGTAAAGGGTGTAGAGCTGGACATATGCTTGGAGGGTACAATGATAATTATTGGATTAATAGTACAATGCAAATAGAAAATAGTTTTTTGTTTAAGATAAGTATCCAAGAAACAGAAACATACCAAGTTGCTAAACCTATACAAAATAATACCTAATTATATATTGATAGTAATCATAATAAAGTAGTTTTTGGTTACAAAGATCTGATTCTAGATGGTTATTTTTGGAAATATAATGTTAGATCATATGATTTTGTTTTTGCAACAGAGAAATATGATGTAGATGTTGTTGAAATATATCATATTAAAAACAAGATTAATTTTTATTTTATAAACTTATTGTATTTTTTATCTTATCAATAAAACAATATTTTTATTTAAAAAAATAGATTTAATACATGTCTTGTAAATAATTAAAGTATAAAAAATTATAAATTTGATTGTGATATTAATATTGCAAAATTTGTGGTTCTGGTTGTTGTGTAGTGTCTTCAAACATTACAAAATCTATATTTTGAATATTTAAATTCTTATTATGTAAATGTTTTTTTTTAATATTTAAAGAAATCTGTTTATATTTTTCTTTTATTTCTTTATCAAGTTGTTTCCATAAGATACTAGAAATTGTAGATAGTGTATGCATATTTAGTTTCTTCCTTTTATTTATCATAAGCAGCTTAACATTCATGTGAAAGAATATAAAAGAATTTGGTAATTTTTTCTTGTTAGAATTAGAAACATAATTAGTTATAAGTGGTTTTGATAGTTCAGATATTTTTATCAAAGATAGATAAGATTCAATAATAATTTCATTGTAATCACAAGTAATAGAATTTACAAACAACATTATTATTACAATAGGTTTAAATAAAAAAATACAAATGCAGCATTTAAATAGATATTTACAAAACTAAACTTAATATAATTGACCAATAAAATATAACTTTATTTAAAATATATTAAGAACATATAAAATATAATCTAAAACTATTTTTTTTTGTCTTTTTTAGATTTATTATTTGTTAGATCTTTTTCAGTAATTTTATGTTTTTTACAATTAATTAAAGAAGAAAGATTAGTTCCAATCAATGGTTTAGATTCAAATTTTGGTATTTCTTCAGATTTCTTTAACCAATCAGGGTCTGGAACAGAATACTCTTTAAAAATTTCTGATGTATCATTATCAATACGATTTTCTTTGTTGTAGAAATCTACATCTCCTTTTACAAAACTATCTAACAATTTAAGCTGTTCATTGATCTTTTTAATAGTATTAGTATATTTTAACTCTTCATTATTCTTGCTATTGTAATCAAAAAATTTCATAAAGTTTAATTTTTGTGTAAAATAAACTACTAACATTTCATGTTTAATATGAACCCAGTAGCATTTTTTCCTTTTGTATTTTTCCAATACTGGTTCATTTGCAATCAGTCTTAAAGTATCATAAAATATAGTCAATGCCATAAAAAGTACTTTGGATAGCATATTAGCAGCATCAGCATTATTTTCATTTGTCCTACTAGAAGTGACAGCTACAATATTACATGTGAATTTTTTACTATCTGTTTCATCTGGTTTATGAATTTCAATAAAAGAAAGTATTTCACAGTATTTTTTATCTTAGCAAACAACAAGATAGACATGAACAACATTTGCATTATCAATATGTTCATTATATTTTGTTTGAAAGTAATTGATTATTGCCTTGATTTCATTTTTATGATTTTTTTGTTTTTCTTTTAATTCACAGGCTTCATTACATTCATAGAGACTATTTTCTTCTTTGGTAAATGAAAATACTTTTTCACCAGTTTTTGTATTGATATAGTATCTGTATTTTTGATATAAGTTCCCATTACTATAATTTGTATAGTTGTTAGAATTGTAACTGGATGATACAATATAAATTTCTTCAGTATCAGACATATTTGTTATCAAATAATGATGGATACTAATAAAAATAAAGGTTATATAAAGGTTTAAGTTATACATAATTTGGAATTTCTATATTTAAGTCCGAAACAACATCTTCTTATATTTAATCATATATTCGAATTATTTTTATTTTTAGTTCAGTAAAATGGTTTATCTTTCTTTTTTACCTGAAATTTTACAAAACATCATTAATGATTTTGATATATGGAAAACATTATTTTTTACAAACAAGGCATTCAATAAAACTTTAACAAATATTTTATTTGCAAAAAAACATTACAAGATCAATTTAAAAATGGTATTTTTTAGGATATCTTAAATTAACACATTCGAATTTTAAGAACAATAAGGAAACAATTTTTAATGAAATTATTAACATAGTTCCTAAGGATATCAATACTGGGACCATTTTAGAATTTATTAGATTAATTTTAGAAGATAAATACAACAAAATTTTTAATTATTTAAATTAAAAATTGGTAACATAAAATTAAATCAAACTGTGATTATTAAAATTTTAGTAAATGCACTTAGAGCAAAAAATAAAGATTATTTTTTATTCAAACACTTGTCAAATGATAAAAAAAAAAGCTTAAAACTTGGATTGTTTAGAGAAACTTTATACACTACACAAGAACCTATTTTATGAAAATTGACTTTTATAAGATTAGAGAATAATGGATTTAAAGCTGATGCTAAAGTTACTTTAACATATTTAAAGAATTTAGAATTAAATTTTTTTACTCTTTATTTATCTTTATTATTTAAAGATAAAGAAATATTATTAATAGAAGCTTTTGACTATTTAATTGAAAAAGATAAGTTTTATAATGACTTGGCTGGAGTTATTGTTTTTAAAATGAAGCCAACAGATGTAGTATTAAGCTTTTATCAAGGTTGTTTTAATGATTTAAAATCAGATACTTTGAGTTATGATTTTATTTAAACATTTATAGATTATTATGTTTATTCATCTGAACTTACAGTATTAATTAAAAAAATAATTGAAAAGAAAATGAAATTTGATTTTGACATTTGTAAAAAGATAATAATATCAAGAAAAAAGAAAATTTTATATCTATTAGATGCTCTTAAAGAAGTAACAAAAAAAAAGATGTAATATAATACAAGAATTTGTAAAAAGTTTTAAAACTCTTTCAGAAAATAGATAGAAGAAAATGAAAGAATAAATTCAAAAATAATTTTTTGTATTAAACTATATTTATTTATTTTTTTTTTAATAATAAAACATTTATTATCTCAATTACTGTTTAAAAAGTCTGTTATTTTGATTAAATTGCAGTTGTATTATTGTTGTTAAGTTTTCTTCTTTTTTGGCTTGGTTGTTTGCTTGGCCCTAGTAGAGAATTGATTTAAGATTTTTCAATATCTTTATCTAATTTTTGTTTTTTATTTGAAGTTTCTGTAATCTCATTATAACATTTGAAAAGAAAGTTTTTGGCTTTGTCTTCTTTAAGATTCATGCTTGATTTGATAAATGTGATAAAAATTTTAATATAGTATAATGTATCGATAGAATTTTTTTTCAGAATTATATTCTTCTGTTAATAACATTTTCTTGCCAGCACTTCATTTACCAGATAGATACTTCAAAATAACATTAACTCATCCATTGGAAACTAGTTTTTCTTCTCATTTCAGTCTATTAACTATTGTTTTCACACTCTGATTATCTTTTCATTTAGTTTTGCCTTTGTAATTCAGTCTCAAATTCTTGTAATAAAAATCTCTATCAATCAGTTTGAAAGATAACTTTTCTTTCCAGTTAATTTCATTTGGAAAATAATACTTTATACCTATTGCTTTGTTTTCATATAATGTAAGTTTACCTTTTACAATATTGTAGCTGCTATTTTTAAACTGATCATGTTTCATCTTTTCAATTATGCTTGAAGTTGAGATTTCTTGTAAGTTTACTCTTATACTATCCTTAATGATGTATAGTTCTTTTGGATCCATTCTTCTATTTATAAAACTTGTAGTCTTGTATATTGAATGTCTTAAACATGTTTTTAACCAATTGTTTTTATCATTTCGACTATTGATAAAGAAGTTAAAAAACTCATCAAAATGATTAAACTTCTTTGATAAGATGAATTCTAGTTTTTCTTTGTAATTGAATAACTTTGAATATGACATTTGTTCAAAAACTTTTACTAGATGTTTGCATCTTTGTGCACACTTTTAATTTTATGAAGATAGATATTTTGAAATTGTTTCATTACTGAGAATTGTTTAAATTCATTAGTCTTTTTTATAAAAACATCAACTATTTCTGAAAATACAAGCTTCTTGTTAAATAGTTTTGCATCTTGGGATATATAATTTCTAGCACCATAGAAGTTTTCAGAGAAAAAATAATTAGGTGGACTTCCATCATCTTTTAATTCAAACTTATGATCTGCATAATGTTTCTTCAAGTTTAGTGTCATGTCGAATAATATCTTTTCATATTCTAATATTATAATATAAATACTATGACCTCAATTATACTTATTGTATACATCACAGACCTCTTTTCCAAACATGCTACCTTTTTTGGTTAATTCATCATACATCTTGAAGAAATATATTTTATGAGTTTTAATAGATAAGACATCATTGGTAAAATAATTATAATATTTTTTTATTATTTCTTATAATATTTGTCTAGAAAGTAATGCAAGGTAGGAATCAGTGTCACCATAAATAACTTTGCTTATTTCATTACTGTTCTCATTCCATGGGTTACTGCTAAACTGGCCTGTATGATAAGATTGTATAAAGTCTTTAAGGTTCATAATAAGGTTTCATGTAGTACATGTTACACATTGTAATATTATAAGAACTGTAATACCAAGGTACTCTGAACCTAGACCACCATAAATCGCATTTGCAGACATCTTGTATGCAAGTTGTTTTTGTTCTAAGATGTTATATATAATCTCATTGATGTTGATGTATTTATCATGTTCTTTCTTGGCTTCTTTTCTCTTTTTTATCAAATCATTAAGTATTTTTCTGATGATGCTTTCTTGAACATCCTCATGAATAAAGTATACATCTATTTCAGTGCCAGTATTAGCATCTGTTAAGTGTATTGTGTGATGTATAACATCTGGTTTGTCAAGTCATAATGTATTAGGGTCCATATTGTATTGTCTTATTATAAATAGATACAGGCCTGCAAAGTCTAAAATGTATACTGGATCTATGTAATATCCAGTTTTTGCTTCTAATACTTGTACACTTCGGAATGTTACATTTTCTTTTTTTTATATAAAACTGGTCGATTATGACAAATTTTATTATAATTCATAGTTATAAGGCAGTTTAGCATATTTGTTTTTCCTTCACAAAATAGACAACTGTACTTACAATTGTATATTGTTGCATCTAATTAATATAAGACAAGTGTTTGCATCTTTATAATACTTAAAAATACTTCCTAGAAATTATAAAAATAATATTCAAAAATGTCAGTACAGAGTTTTTTTACATCTTTATGGGAATTGAGATCATTAATTAGTGTATTTCTCTTTGATTCAATTTGCTCTAATCTATTATAATAGTCCATCATATCTTTATCTAATGTTATAATTTCATCTTCAATTCTTTTAATCTTAATTGCTAGAATAACAATCTCATTAATATGTTTGTAATTCAAACTAATCTTTAAAGAAATTTCTAACTTATCTAGTATGTAGTTAAGACTGCTCAATTTGCCAGAAGATGCATGTTGGAATATTAACATTGAATCCCAAAACAGTGTACCTTTGAATTTCATGTATATGTAATTAACAGGATCTTCATCTTATACTATTGTAATTATTTCTCTTCAAATCATTTTGTATTTGAACATCTCACTATAGCTCAATCTTTTTTCTATTGCTAAATAACAAAATTATTCCATCATATTACTTCCAAGAAATTCTAATCTTCTCATAATAAAAGGCATATTAAATCCATTAGAATTGTGTCCAATGAGTATATGTAGGCAGATGTTGTATTGCATTTTTGCAAATACTCGATAAAATTATGTTCACCTTTAACCTTGAAAACATAAATAGAAAATTTGATATGATCATCCATCTCATTAATAAGTATATAGATAACTTTATATTCATTATTAACCATTTCTTGATATGTTTTATTAGTAAAGTTTACTTTACTTTTGACAGTTTCAGTATCAACTTTTTGAAATTTGGTTATATCATTGACCATATTCCATAACTGGTTCTTGATTTGTTCATCAGATTCATATTGAAGTGATGTATTATCTTCAACATCCAGTAAACAGAATACTGCTAATAATATTGGATTATTACCTTGGATAAAAACACTCCCATTCATATATGCTTGATCAAATGGAGTGTTACCATAACCTATCATATTTTTATTTTTTATCTTTGAATTAAAGTTTTGCAGAAATGTTGTTTCAAGATCAAATGCATATATTATCTCATTACAGAAAAATTCATTTTCAAGAAATATGATATCCTTTTTGTAATCAAAACAGTTTTTATATTCATCAAATAAAAGAACTCTTGTTTCATCTCTGAGTTTAAAGAATTCTGAAACATGAAAATGATCTTCTTTTTCATCTATATTTATTCTGCTTCATAAGATAAATTGGTCATATTTTCCACTTATAGAATCTTTATAAATCTTGTATGAATTGAATCTTTCTTGTCACATTGCTTCAATAACTGCTTTTCGTTTATTGTGATCTGTGAATTGTATCTATAAATACTTGTTACTATTATTATGTTTGACTTTAACAAAATCTTTTACAAAACTAATTATAGATATCTAGAAACAATTTGGATGTCATGCATTGGTTCTGCTCATTGTCTGAATTAAGATATCATAATATGTATTAGGATTTGGATGTGAAGATGAAATAAGAATATCAAAAAACACCTCAAAATTGGTAAATTGAACCCATGTTAAGATTCCATATGATTTGTTGGTAACTTGTGCTCTTAGAACATACAATTCAGTATCTGAGTCTGTATCATCAAGAATCTTTTCAATAGTATAAATATCACCAGATTTTAATTCTAAGTTATCTTCAAGTTCTGGATATCTAAAACATAACAATTTGTGTCTTGTTGAGATAGTATTTAAAATGCTCATATTTTATGATCAAAGTTAAATAAAAGCAAGATGTTTATCATATTTTATATTTATAATTAAAATTATTTATTTATGAATAATGATTGTATACACAAAAACAAATAATACAAAGTATCAAATAATTTAGAAAACTAGATGTTTTGTAATTATGAATTTAAGAGTTATTAATCTTTTAAAAAACTCTTAGTACATTTCTTTTTTGATTTATAATCTGTATTATTATCACTTTCACTATTTTTGGTATTCTCATCTGATGAGTGATTATTTTCTTCTACTTTCTTTCTTTTTTTAGATTTATTTTCTTCTTTCAATCTTTCATTTTCTTCAAGTATCAAATTTATTCTTGAATTTGTCTTTTTACATACCATCTATTCAGTATATTTTTTACTGAAGGCTGGGTAAATGTACTTATTAAGATATGTAAAATCTGAATTTAATGAAGTAGTTTTTTCTTCTAATTGAACAATGAAACCTTCTTTGACAAGATTCTGATTTTGAATCTTTGTTATTTCTCCAAACTCAACTATTTTTTTTATTACTTTCATAAACATCTTGATATCTTTATCATCAAAATTATTAATAAATTCAATATCTGAAAATACATCATCTGTTTTCTTTTTATTAATACCAAATAAATGATTTGCAAGAATATTAACATCTTCTTTATGGTTTTTAGTATCTCAAGTTTTTTTTTTAGCTCTAATTTCACTATTAGTAATAGTATTCATAATTGTTTTTTCACTTTGTCCTGTTATTAATGAACTCTATCGAATAAAGATATGAATATATAATAAAATTTGACTGATAAATATGTTTATGTTATACAACACAATATTTACATTATATAAAGACCCAGGTTCACAATGAAAGATCCCATAAACTCTACCACCTGATACTCAAAAATGAATATTGTTAAATCTTCAACTGAAGAAGATTTACTTAAAGCTAAATTTATCGATGTTTTATTAAATCAAACACCAAATCTGAAAAAGATACCAGATGATGCACAAATATGAGTTCAATATCAGCAAGTTAAAAATGATATTGCTATATATACATATACAATTACAAATCATGCAACAGCAAGTAAAAAAAAATGTAAAGTTTATACTATTATTGGAAATGTAATTGATCTTTTTGAATATAAAAAAAAAACCATTATGCAAGAATGGTTGGTTACTTATCTGATAAGAATCACTTCAAAGAAATTTACAAAAAACAGATGAAGAATTGCAAATTGTGAATTATAATACATCACTTTTTCTTAATCCAGAAAAGAAAAGTAGCAAATCATTATATATGAATACCTACCAATACTTGTTTTATAATAATTTTGATTCTTTAAAAAATTGAATTTCAAAATTGTTAGATTGTTATATAACAAAAATTATAATTATTGATGAAAATCCAAAACAAAGTGTTAAACAAGTTGTTAAAGGAACTGCATCAATGATTGAATTTCCTAAAAATATGTTAAAACCTGTTAATGATAAACTTGTTGATAAAAATTTACCAATTATTATTAAGTAAACAAAAAAAACAAAAGCTTTAAGAGCACTTAATAATAATATCAGAATGTATCCTTCTATAGTTAATGAGATAAATACTTCTCAAGAAGAAGTTGAAGAGGCTTTATATTTGTCGACGATTCAAGATAGTTTATATCATGTTAATGAAAATTTAACAAAAAAATTTGAAAATAATATGGTTAAAAATGAAAGAATTGAGGCACTTGAAAGTAAACTTGGTGAATTACTTGAACTTCTTAGTGGTTTAAACATATCTTCAAAAAAAGAACCTTCACAAAAACTTATAAATAATAGTGAAACTAGTAGCAATATTAGTAATAAATGAATTAAATCAGAACCTGAAGAATAATTTGTATTTATATATATTTTTATTAAATAAATATATTATTTCTTTAAAGATAAAATAATAACTAAAGTATTAAAATTTTGATTTGAAGTATTATCTAATGATTTTTTTAAATCAGTCATATCAAATATGTTATTTATTTCATTTGTTTCTATTATATGATTATTATTATTGTTGTCTTCTTTAATTTTAGCTGAATATTTATTTTTATGATTATCTAATTCAGTTTTATATTATGGATTACTTTGATCTTGATTTGAAACTAATAAATATGTGTTATTTCTTTAACAGTATCTAACATCATTGCTATAATTCTATCTTTATCTTTTAACCAGGTTTCATTATTAATATTATGTAAAACATCATTAACTATATTTGTCTGTGCTGCTATAATTGATTTATCTGTTAGTTAACAATAGTTTTTCTTGGTAAACAGAAAGTATCTTGTTTGTGAATCTGAGAAACTCTCTGATTTGAAGTATGGATTTAGTTGAAAAAATTTCTTATAGTATCTACAGTTATCTTAGATTCATGAATTATTAAGATTAGATTTGTTGTTCTTGGATACTTTTTAGGAATGCTTACTCTACCATTCACAATAAACAACCTATATCGAACTGAGTAATTTGTTTTACAATTATTTGGGACCAAGTTTAATAAAAGGTGATCTAAATCTTTGATGTAATAATTCAGAGTTTTGTATCCTCCAATATAAACAATATTAGGATCATAAAGTTGTATATTTTCACTAAATCAATATTTACATTGACAAAAATTAGAAATCCTTCTTTTTTCTTGATAAATGAAAGAAATACAAACATGTCAAATTCACTATGACCAGTGAACTTATAATTGTCAATATTAAGAACTTGAAATGGTTCACTGAAATCTTGTTCACTAAATATAAGTTCATAATCTTTATCTATCAAGTCTGTTTTTTCAAATACTATATTATTTTCAACTTTCATTTCACCAACTTTTGCAACTCAAGACTTGTAATCTTCATGTGAAAACAAGATTTTTTCACCAATAATCAAGTAAGAGATGCATGGAAAAATAATCTTAAAGAGAAGAAGATTGTGAAACTTTCTATTCACAACATATTCAAATAATTCTCCTGTTACAAGATTTTTATTGCTTAAAGAATATTAAAATTCAAGAACACCTCTTTTTTAGAAAGATTTGTTATTGAATGGATTCTTTTTAGACAGGAGTCTGGTATTCGATTTACTTATATTCAATAAAAATATATGAAAATAAAGATACTATAACTTGATTAGGATCTCCTTTAGTATAGGTGGGCATATATAAATTATTACAAAATTATAATATATAAAACCCATCTAATTTAGGCCAATTTATATTATAACTTTAACCCTGACCCTAACTATTTGTAAATTTACTTAAATTGATTTAAAATAGTTAATTTATATATATTATAATTAAATAATAAACATATTTGCCCACCTATACTAAAGATCAACCCTTGATTATTTATTATAATATAGATATTTATTGTTACACAACATGCAATTGTATTATATATAGAGCATGAACATTGAATATGATTAGTAAGTAGTTTAACTATAGAACAAAAATGTACAAAAAAACAGAAAGTTAAAAATACCAATAAGAAACAGAAGATTAGAAAGAAGGTTTTTCCAAAACAAAATAATACACTTGATAGTTTTGTTAACATTGAAAAGATCTCAAATAAAGATAAAGTTAAGAAGATTTGGGATGATTTAAATTCAGAAAAAAAGTCAATTTTAGTGAATGAGTTCAATCAGATGTATGCAGATTGGATAAATTTATTGAAAAATAAATTAACCAGTCAATATTATTTGAACATTAAAAGGCAAATTATTGATATAGAAAATAAAGATATTGAAGTACTGCTGTCTAAAAATGCTAGATTAGGTAGTTTAAAACTCCATCAAGCAATATATCAATAATTATTGTTGATCAGAATCCTTATCCGAATGATGCAGATGGTTTAGCTTTTAGTTCGAAAAATATAAAACCTTTACTTAGTAAGATCTTTGATTTCTTGAAATAGGATCTTGAAGATATAAATTAGGTTAGACCTAAAACTGGATCTTTAGAAAAATAGTCAAGAAACATATTGTTAATAAACTTAATTCTAACAGTTAAGAAAGAAAAGTCAAGGTTACATAAAAAAATTAGATGACAGAAATTTATAGATAAAGTTATTAAACTAGTTGAAAATAACCCAAATATTGTAACATTATTGTAGAGTAAATTTGTACAAAAAAAAGAAAGTCTTCTTAAAGAAGGATATATGATCAAATTTGAAAATCCTTCACCATTGAATAAAGAAAGGTCTTTTGATAATTCTAGATGTTTTTCTTGTGCAAATAAATATCTTAGAGATAAAAATTTGTAATCGATTAGAGCTTATAATATGTACTTTTATATTTAGTCATATACTTTACTGTGCTACAATAAATTCATTAAATAAAGATATTTTTTGTTTTATTTTATTGATTGTAACAAAATCAAAATGAATAAAAAGTCTCAAGATTTTATTATTACTGCTTATTCATGTTTGTACTGTTATTCCAATCTAACATATAAAAATTCATGTAAAGATTATGATACTAAAGACTGTTTATATGAATTTAACCATAAAAAATGCAATAAATATATATGTAAAACATGTTGTAATTATTCACAATGTCTCATAATTCAATATCCAACTTGTGATGATACTAGAATAATAAGAGAATTGAAGATGTGTAATTGCAAAGAAAACCATGAAAGATGTAAAGAAGACATATGTAAAAAATGCTTTAACTTTTTTAATAATATCGTTTCATGTCAAAATTGTTATTTTCAGAATAGAAAGTGTGAATAAACACAGATCATGTGTGAAGATAATTTCAATAAAAAGAATGAATCATTGTCTTATTACAATTCTATTCAGCATAGTTTGAAAAAGGTTCAGAAACACAAAAACTGCATTTACAAGGTTATGTGCAATTTAGTGTTAGAGTAACAGGAAAATATGTAAAAGAAAATCTTGGCCAGAATATATATCCTGTTATTTCAACCTACAATCTACATACTAGAAAGAATTCACAACAAAATATAAAATAGAGCTGAATATAGATATAAAGTTGTTTATGCAGTTACATCGATCTGAATGATGTATGTAATAAATGTCTTCCTACTAAAGAAGAATGTATAAAAAATAAAAAATTATTAAAAGTAACTGATGCAAATGGAATAGCGTTAAAAAACTATGTTTTTGGTAAATTAAATAAATGAATAGGCTCAAGAACCAGAACTTCAAGGAAAAGAACAAAGGATAAAATAGAAGATGATATTTTAGTGATTTCTGAAAGTACATATTTTAATAATGATTATAATTTTGATTCTTTTGAACATGAAGATAAAAGAGTGACTCCTAGAAAGAAACTAAAATCAGATATTTTTGACAATATTAATGAAAAAAAATTGAGAGTTACAAGAAAATGCTAAATTTATTGAAAAAAGATGAAAGTGCATACAAAATATTGAAGAAGAATCCCAGTCTTTTTATAAGAGCATCACAATTAAAAGCATTGGAACAAGGTGCATAGCATCAAAACTTATTATCACAAATTTTGGTTACCACTTCAAAATGGGTACCAACTGATTTTTTGATACCTAAACTAATTCATGATTGGATTAGCAATAATGTTTTAAACAAATCAAAGAGAAATACAAATCAAATGAGCCTTGTTCTTGTACTAAAAAATGGAACTGAAAAATGGGATATGATTGAATCTTTAACAAATTATGGAATAAGTATTACATATTTTCATAATAAATTTCAACCTTATATTTACAATTCAAAAGAAGGTGATCTATTATGTTTGGATAATATTAATGACTTTACAATGATAAATAAATCTAATTAAAAAATATTCAATCACAAGAAACATGCACAACTTCTTCTTGGTAAAGATAGAATTTTTATAAATCAAAGAAATTTTATTGAGAAATCAGTACCTATTATAATCTTATGTGAAAAGAATACCTGTTTATTATTAATAATGCAAGTATTGAAGATAATAATTTTTTACAAAAATTTTTCAAAAATACTCTTGTTGTTGATCTGAACAATCTAGATATAAGAAACAATAAAGATGTGAATAATTGTACTATTCTGAAAAAGAATATTACTCAACGAATAAAAATATTATCTAGTCTATATGATACTAATAATGATAAAAGATGGGTTAACTTGAGCATTAATTATTTTAATTATGAATATTTTGATAATATTTATAAAAATGATATTGAAATGAATATTCAAACCAGAGAAAGCTCAGTAACTCAAGACATGAATTTGTATAGTATTTCATCTAGTTTAAATATGATTAATAATAATTTTATAAATAGTGAATCTATTAATTCTGATATTACAATGTATAATAATGAATTTGGTATATTATCTAATAATAAAATTCAAAATTCAAATAACTATGCGAAGGACAAAGTTAATGATGGTCAGACCCGAAGTACAGGGCAGACTATGGTATCCTCTGCAACTGTGAGAACCAAGTATATGGCGAGCGCATCTATAGAAGGAAAAACTAACTTCTCAGATAACAACTCATTACATCTTTCTGAGAATTCCCCTCTAGAAAAATTTTTTATATCTACTTCTCAAAAATCACAAATACCTAACATTTTTATCAACACTCTAACAAACTTTAAAACTACTAATGTTGATTATGAATCATCAACAGAAGATCCAAATGATACTATCGACTTACCAACTACCAAAACTATTAAAGAAAAAACCTTCACCCAAATTTCAGACCTCTCAAAAATATACAATCCCTTAACATGTTTTAACAAATTCCTTTCTTTTTATAACCTACAAATCCTACCTTTACCACAGTCAATAGGTTCATTTCTAAAATTTATCCAAAATGAATATCCAAATTACTATTCAGAACAATATATAAAAATTTCTATTAAAACATCTAATAACAATATATTTGAAGAAGCACATATTCATCTTCTATAGAAAATAAATCTCCTACCTAACTTCACTAATATTTTTTTCGAAAATCTTACAAACTTTCAAAATGTTCTATTCAAAACAAATTATACTTCAACAAGATTCAAAATACCTTCTCTCTCAAAATATCAAAACTTTCTTTTATTCACAACACCAATATCTCCTAAACCCTCCTCTATTACAACACATATAAACAACAACATTTTACCTTCTGAAAATTCAAATATTACAAAATTAATCAAATTATACTCACTAAATGTTAACAGTCTTTTTAATAACTTCAAACAACTAAGTCTAATTAATTTTATTTCAGAAAATCAAGTTGATATTTTTGGAATTTAGAAACATATCTATCTATCAAAGAAGCAAACTTCTCAATACTCATGCAAAAACTTTTAAATTACAAATGCTTCTGGACACCAAGTAATGCTTGCCAAAGTGGTGTAGAAATATTAATCCACAAATTACTGACAAAGCATATTGGAAAAATACTGATATACAAAAACTTTCTTCTAGAAATTGACATATTTCTCAAAAACCTTCATATTAAACTAATCTAATTTTACTTTTCAACTCAAGAAAAAAAACAACTTCGAAAAGACATTCTTCAATACCTTACTTCTATTCTTAATAAAACCAACTACAAAATAATTTTAATGGGAGATCTAAATAGAATGCCAAATCCTAAACTAGATAGACTACCACAAAAAAGCTTAACTACACCTGAACATCCTCTTCTAAAAATACTCAAATCTCTCCAATTTTATGAACTTACAAGCTCTTTTTTCTATCTACTTCTATATTCTTCTATATATATAATAACAGTCATAGTAGAATTGACCAAATATGAACTAACATTCATATTACACTTTTAGACTATGCTGACATTTTACCAAATCCATTTACTACAACTGATCACTCAATAGTATCACTCGAACTTATAATCAATATACCTATAATCAATATATAACAACTTCAATCAAGAACCATCTATCAATGAAACTTATACAAAATGAACAAATCAAAAACTACCAAAGTCATATTGAACAAAACCTTCAACAACTCCTTACAGTCATTACCAACATTACTAATAGCTCAGAACATAACAATACCTAGAATAAAATCAACAAAGCTCTAACTAAAGCAGTCCAAAAACACATTCCATTTAAAAGAATTAAAATTAATCTATACCACAATGAACAACAACCACCTTCTCTTTCACCACTATACAAACAACTAAAACAGGCAATCTCACTCAAATCATCTTTTAATAAACCTAACTTCTTACAAACATACAACCTATATATCAAAAAATATTTACAAAACACCTTACTACCAGCCTTACACATACAAACTACTAATGACCTAAACTCTACTACATTATCAAATCTACTTACTACAGAAATAAAAACTTTTAAAATACAAATCCATAAAGAAAAACAAGAAAATACTTTAAAAGAAATTCAAAACAAACTGGAAGAAAGAAATATTAACTTTTCTCAAAACCCCAAAATTTTCTTTTGAAATGTTTTAGAAAAACCAAATAATAGTATTAACTTAGAATGTCTATTATCTAACAATACATTCACTACTCAACCATCTAAAATAAAATAAGCTTTACAATCTCACTTTTAAGACTACTTTAAAAAGCTACCATATACACCAATAGAAGAAAACTCAAAATTCTATGAACTCTACAAACCTTATTCAGAAAATAAATCTCTTTTAATAACCTATTTTCTAAAATTACTTTAGAGGAATAGAACAAAGTCATACATGACCTTTCAAACCAAAAAGCTGCAGGTCTATCAGAAACAAACTACGAACATTTAAAATATCTAAACTCCAAAAGCCAAAATATTATCTGAATATTTCTAACAAAATGCCTTTCATTACAACAAATATCAACAATATTGAAAACATCTAACATTTTCTTAATATCAAAAAAATCTACATGAAACTTTACTTTAGACCAAGTTAGACCAATTTCTTTCATTGAACCTATTAAAAAATGTCTCACAAAAATCTTTACTACACGTCTTAATCAAATTATCAACCAACATCATCTACTAAATGTTCTTAACTTTGCAGCAACCAAAAACAGTTCTACACACATCTCTATACAAATATTAATTAATACAATAGAACATTACAAAACTAACAACAAAGAAGTATGGATACTCTTTCAAGACATGTCCAAAGCTTTTGATAAAATTAACATTAAACATTTACTAGATGCTTGCAAATGTATTGGCATTTCCCAATCTGGACTTAATTTCATTGAACATTTGTACCAAGATAGGAAAGCCAGAGCAATTACAGTCTATAGCCCTACTGACACAATCACACTTCATTCAGGCATTGAACAAGAAGAAACCTATTCTTCATTACTCTGAAAAATCTATTATGATCCTATTCTCAGTTATATTAACTCAAAATATAGTTTAAGACTTCTCAAAATATTATCACAATCCCTCTTAGAAATAATTTTTTCAACTACACCATCTCATATAACAATACCACCTCTTGCCTTTATGAATGATACTGTCTGGCATTGTGAATCTAAAAAAGATCTGCAAGAGATTTTAGATGACATATCTGAACTATATCAACTAAACAATATTCAAGTTAACCCATCCAATCAGACCTTATTCACATCTTACCTAACAAAAAAATATTATTCAATAGCACTCCAAATATAACATCTTTAAATTTCAACAATAAACCAATTTTACCTTCAAACCTAATGAAATAATAAGATATCTAGGAATATTCTTAGATGGCAAAAGCTCTACCAAACCCACACTCAAAAAAATTTTAGCAAAACTTCTCAGTTTATCCATACTATCCAATACAAAAAACTTTTTTCTATACAAATATCTCGACTGTTTAATACTATTTTATCACCATTAATCGAATATCTAGTTCAAATATGTTCTTCTCTACAAAAAAAACTTCAACAACTATCAAGTCTTCTAACAAAATGCAATAAACATATGCTACATCTATCTACTAACACAAACAATGATATACTTACCAATTCACAACTACTTAACATTCCAACACTCAACAAACTCATGCTAAAAGTTAGTAGCAGTAACATAGAAAGATGCTTCAATACCAATACATTCCTTAACCAAATCAGTATATACTGGGTTAAGAAATGGCTTTCTAAAATATGAAAACCATTTCTAACTTAGGATACAATTCTAACCAACCATAAAAAAACTACCAACTATACTATAATATCCCAACTCTATCACCTATACAAAAACAATATTTCTATTAACAACACCTATCTAAATTAATTAACAAACTACAAACATACTCATCAAATAAACAATATTTATAATTTTATCACAACTTCTAATAACTCAATAACTTTAAGCCTCAAAAACAATAAAATTTTTTTTTTAGAATAATTACTTACAACTGATAATCAAAACCTTCTTCTTTGGAAAAATATATATCTTAGAACTCTTAAACCCCTATGAGGTCCTACTCCAAAATGGTTTAAAATACTCTCAAACCAAATATCAGATCAACCTATTTTGCACATATGGCCTAATCTTCAACTCCAATCTATTAATCCATTTTTAAATATATTAAATCATATTACATCCCAATTTGTTACCCTGAAAAACACATGGTCACTTTACACTTCATTATCAGATTGGCATATTGGCAAAATAACTAATATATCTAACTCCAAGTTTTTTTTCAAAAATACCAAATTACGAATTCAATAACTAATACAATTCATATTTCTCCTACATCAACAATACTTCAAATAAATTACAAACAAATTATTAATATTAAATGCAAAATACAAAAAAGAAAACAAAACTTTAAACTCAATATTAACAACCAAAAATCAAAGCACTTCATAATATTCATGCAGATCTACATAAACCAGTTCCAAAATCTCTACCTTCACTTTTATTACCTTCTTCAGAAATCCTCTAATACAAAACACAATATCTGATCCCATATACCAAAACCAACTTATAAACCTTCACAAAAAATTGCTATCTCTCGAACCAACTAACATACATTTTTATGCAGATGCTTTTATACTTAATTCACAAACACACAACACCTCTACTGACATAGTCTGGATTCTGGAAAATGATATACAAATTAAATTTAATGCTTCTATAAATCTTGCACCAAACTCAACATGAGCTGAACTAGCAGCACTCATTCCTTTATTTCTTATCTTACCTCTTAACTATTCTAT
>CAJVQA010002355.1:0-22241 GCA_910591915.1 Cetraspora pellucida
GTTATTTGTTGTTGTTTTTTCCAATTTGAAAAATTAATACAGTAGGGTTTCCATAATTGTTCATAGATTTGTTTGTTAATTTCAAGCAGAATATTAATTGTGATTGTTAATGCTAGTTTGTATGAAACTTCTAGGTCCTGAATAGTTTTAATTAGAGATAAGAGAATAAAACCTTTAAGAGTAATTTCTAGATAGTATAAAGATGAGTAAAGAGGTGTTTCTTTGAAAGCTGAATGGTTTTTAAATTTTTGGATAAGTTCTTTAGTTTTATTGTTAGAGAAATCTAAATTGGCTAAGTTTACACAGTTAGTTATTGCATTAAAAATGATACTATTAAGCAAAAAAGAATTGGCACAAATGCACCAATGTAATAATGATATAATTGAATTGCAGTAAAAGTAATTTGCATCATGAAAGATTAAAGGATAGATTTTATGATAGAGGTATTAAGTAGGTAGTTCATTAAGGAGTATTTTAATTTTAAATAATTTAGATTGATTAAGTTTAAAATTAGTAAGATTGTAAGTAGATTTTTAATTATAATTGAAGTATAGCCAGATTAAATTCCAATCGATATAATAGGCTAATGAAGTTCATTTATCATTTCATTTTTGTAATAACCATAGTGCAAGTTTGTAAGCTTTACAAATACTTTTAGCAAAGTATTTGATAGGAAGTTCAACAGGAAATTTTTTTGTTTCAAAGAATAATAAATAATATAAGTTATAAATATTTGTATAATTAAAGTGTAATGATGATTTATTTGTATATTGCTTAGCAAGTAAGTCTGCTAGATTGTTAAGAATATTGTTTGAATAGGCTTGAACTTTATAGAAATGATACTTAATTTGTATGATTTAATAATATTTAATAAGATATGCCATAATAGCCAAGAGTTAAATTTAAAGAGTTTATTAGGATTTAAAGATGATTGATTAAGTTAAATAAATTTTGATATTATAGATTAAGAATCTGTGTAAATATTAATTGTAGAATTTCAAAAGGTAGTTAAAATAGCAGACTAAATAGAAAAGAGTTCAGCCTTGTAAGAGGATGGCCAGAAATGAACTTTGGCAGTGAATTTGTGGATAACTTAGTTATTAGAATCTACTTGGACCCAACTAATACCTATAGTACAGTTATTTGTACTCATACCAATTACTGAACTATCAGTATAAAAGTTAAATAAGTTATATAGTAGGTTATTAGAAGATATTTAATTAAGTTTGTTAGTTGTATTACTTGCTTCAAAAATTGCAAAAGAGATGGAGTTGAAAATAGGAATAGAAGGCAATAATAGTAGTAAAGAATTTGGCAAAGACTATTTAATTGCAGCAGAGTTGAGAAGGTCTAGATAGTTTGCATTTATTTTAACTAAATTTAAAATAATTCTACTGAAAAATTAAGCAGATGTAATAGATGAAGTATTAATAGTGCATAATGTAGTTATTCATTGTGAGTTAAGTTGACAACCTGGACAAGAAACAAGATTAATTTGTTAAAATAGATAGTAATCAGTACTATTTATATTAATATTAGTTTGCCAGTGTGTAATTGATATTTGGTTAGAATTTGTAAAATGTTTATAGATTTTGCCTAAAATAATTTTCTTATTATTAAAAGTAATCAGTCATGGTTTATGTTTTTTGAGAATATTATATGTGTTATATATGAAGAGGTTAGTTTCTTGCTGTTAATATTAAAGTTTAAGGAAGTGATAGTAATAATTTTCTATAATAAGATTTTTGAATTCAGTAAACCAAATTGGTTTTCTGCCTTTAGACAAATAAAGAAGTCTTGGTAATAGATGTAGCTATTCAAGAAGTGTAGTATTGTCTAAGATGCAAAGTTGTTTAAGATAAAGTAGGTTTAGTCATCTAAGTTGTTTTTTAAAAGTTGTATATTTGGGGTAATATTGAAGAATAAGTTCAAGAGGTTGAAGTTAATAATAGATAATGTTTGGCTATAATGTATTACTATTAGCTTTAATGAAAATAGCAATTTGTAAAAATAGTTAGATGATTTTAAAATTAAAAGTATATTTATCTTGATTATCAACATTAGATTGAGGATGTTTAAGAATGTTTATAGTAGACCAAAGGTTGTTTTGAAGTTGTTGTAATCTAATATGAGTAGAAACATTTAGTAAATAGGGATTATTAATTTGTTAAAGAAATATAGTAATATGGTATTGTAATTGTATATCCCAAATGTAGCATATATTGTATAGATAGAGGTAAAGCATTGTACTATTAGAAATTGATCAGACAAGATAAGATTTGTGTTTAGCAACTGTAAGATATTTGGCCAGTATGTAATTATATATAGTTTTAAGAAGTATAATATTATATATTCTGTATTCTAATATTGGGATAATGACTGTGTTAATAATATAAGTAATTTGTTTGTCTGTAATGTTTTTTGTATTTGTAGTATTAATTAGTTGAAAAGCTTCTTTTTGAATTAATTTAATTGTATAAGTTTGTTTGTTATTAAGTGTAAACCAACAATCTAAATATTTAAAAAGTTGGTTATTAGAAATAGAGTTAAGAGTAAAGTTAAGAAAAGTAATAGAAATAGATTTGGCATTTGTGGCAAATATTGATTTAGTAAAATTAATCTGAAAATTGGCTATTTGGTAGAAGGATGCTGCTGTTTGAGTAATTTGTTCTAACTCATTTTTGGATTGAGCAATCCATAATATGTCATCTATATAAGTGAAAACTGAGATAGAAGCAGTTTTTTATGATGTTAAAAGAATATAGTTAGTAAATTGAGATGCAATTCTGTGGATAAAAGAGTTATAGTAAATATGCCAAAATAATAATGTTATTGTTTCTCCTTGATCAATTCTATTTTTAACAGAATATGAATCTGTGAGTTCAAGTTTAGTTATGACTCAGTTGTGGCAATCATTAAGCAGATTAGTAAGAACTTCTATTAATTTAGATGGCATATTGATTTGTATTAGAGATTTATGAAAGAGGTTAGAGTTTACTAAGTTATAAGCTTTGCTTATATCCTGAGATATAAGCCAAAGTTCTTTGGAGTTGCAAAAGGCTTCTTTAATTATATTGTTAAGTATGTGAATTAGTATTGCTATACTGTTACTAAAAAGAGCAATATAGTTATAAGGAAATAATATTAGATATGAGATAAAAGTAGTATTTAAGCAGTTAGTAAGAAGTTTAGTATATAATTTTTTAATATGTTATAAAGACTAATAGGTTTGGTATTAGTTAAACTTCCATCAAAGATAGGTGTTTTGGAAATAGAAAAGATTCTTTCTTCTTTCTATTATTTAGATATCTTGTTAGTTAAAATATATCTATTAAATAGAACAGTTATAGTTTAAAAAAATAGTAAACTAGCATGTTTAAGCATTTCATAGCTTATGCCTAAGAGGCCACAAGCTTTATTATTTAGAAGTTTTGCAAGTATATTAGAGATTTTTTCTTCAAAAAATTCTGCTAGTACCTCTTGATACTATTCTGAGTAAATGTTTGTTTTAGGTCAATATTCATTGTTTCAAGAAGGATTGTAAATTTGTTGATTAATTTGTTTATATGCTGTTTATTGATTGAAGTATTGTTGAATATGTGTTTTAATTTTCTGTACTTCTGTAATAATATAATGATCTGTTTTAATGTTGTCAAACTTTATAAGATCTTTGTAGTGATTTAATATGCTGTTAATCATTAATTTTGGTTAAGACTGAAGTTTATTACATCTTTTGGCTATGTTTTCATTAATTTGTTATCTAATTATTTTAATATTTTCAATATTATATGTATGATAAAATGCTTTTTACTCATCATTAGCATTTGAAATCCAGTCAGTTAGTAGGTCATGTCTGGTTAGTAAAGAAGGAATAGTAAGATTATTAGCATTATTTAGTTGTTGAATTATGTTGTTAAGTTGTATAAATATAGGTGTTTGATTTCATAATGAGGCTTTAATTTGTTAGATTATATTTCCTAGCTTTTTAAGCCTATGATGTAAAAAGGAAGCTTTGGCAAAATATATGTGTTGAAAGTTACACATTGTGACTTTTTTGTTAGGAATATGTTTGAGAGCAGTTAAGATAACACTGGTTTGGATTTTGTGCTATGTTGTTTCCAAGGATTCTATTGTATTAACAGTTGTAGGTATATAGTTAAAACTAAGATTAGTAGCTACTTGATCAGTATATAATTGCCAAGGTTCTTCATTCATTTTTTTGTAGAAAAATGTTCTTTTTCTAGTTTTGGTTGCAGAACATCATTTGTTAGAATGAGCATAGGGAAAGGACCAAGAGGAAATTAGAATTTTATGGTTACTATTTGTGCTAGTTTTGGAGTCATCAGTATTGTATGAAGTGAGGTAGTGGATAATTAAATAGTTTGCCCAGATGTAATCAATTTGGCTTTGAAATCGACTGCTTTGCCAAGTATTAGATAGTGATTGAGTATGGGCAGCTAGGTCATACATGTTGTTGTATTGAAGAAAATGCAGTAATTTGTATTTTATAGAAGAGGAATGTAAACTATTGTTAGGGGCATTAAAGTCTCCCAGAATAATAGGTTGTAAGTTTGAACTTATGGCTTGTTGGAGCCATGAAATAACAATATTTTGAATAGTTAATCTGAATTGGATATCATCACAAGGTAGATATACTGATATAATATGAAATTTGAAGTCATGTTTAAAGAAAAGACCAATAGCAATAGCATAACCAGAAAGGTTGTGTATTTTGTGAATATGTGGTTTGAGTCAGTTATTAATTATAATTGCAGTACCAGCTTTTGGGCTATTGCTGCATGACCAGTAGTATGTAGAATGTTTGGATTTTTGCAGTTTTGTTATTGCATTTGTGTTAGTTATTTTGGTTTCAGTAATGCTAATTATATTAAGATTGTTGTTAGACAGAAGTTCTCCCACATTTGTTGTTTAAGGTCTTCATTGTAGTCTTGAACATTGTGGATACTTATTAATAGCTCAAGAGGTTTAATAACAGGAGTAGATTGTAAATTTTCATTTATTGAGTTGGAGAGCTGAGATGTGATTGTATATCCAGGGAAAAGTATGTTATTTGTGTTTATGGCTTTGAAGTATTTAGAGGTTTTGCATTTGCTTTGTGATTTGAATTTAGTATTAGTAGATGCATAATCAACAATTTGAGAGTTAGGTTGGGATTTAAGGAGTATATTGAGAAAATCATTAGTAGAAGGAATATAATGGTTTGGTGGAATAGTAAGCTCATGTGATAAATAAATGTGGGCTTCTATTTTGTCTGTTTTTAGTGTTATTATTAAAGAATTTAATAAATGTGTAGAGTTGATTTGTTGTAAATATTGAAGGAAAGTTTTTATAGTAGGTTGGAGGTGTAGTAGAGGAAGATGATGATATTGGAGAAATTTGTTATAGCAGGTGTCCAAATCATAAGAGTTTAATGATGTTGATAATAATTTAGGTTGTGTATCTTCTGTAAGGTCACTCACTGTTTTAAGCTCAGTTCTCACAGCTGTGAAAAGTGCTATAGCCTGCCCAGTACATTGGGTCTGACTGTCAATATCTTGGTTCTCTGCATAAATGAACTTATCCACCTATCCACTTACATCATTCTCTTCTAAGAATAGTCTACTGAATGTAGAGAACATCATTATCTTAAAAACAGTGGCTGGCTAATTTATATATTGGCATTTATAAATAATACTTTCTATATAAAATAAATTACTGTTATATATGTTTTTGAAGATATATTTTCAATAGTATATGTATCTGCTATAAGTCAGCAATAGATTTGATGTATAAGAATTATACAGTTTCTGCTTAATTTGTAAAATTCTTGGTTCTACAATTTTACATTACAACTAAAATAATTATTATTAATTTTTATATAAAACTGTGTTTTATAATCATCAGTAGGTTTATACCATCTTACAAAAGCAAGATGATATGTTTGATTGCTAGAAAAAAGATAAATAGTATGATCAAAATAGAATTGAACTTGATCAGGATATAAATCTACTGTTTCATTTTTTAAAGCAACAAATTTTGACAGAATTCTTGAAGATTTAGTATGATAAGCTAAGAATATAAATCCAAAAATTTCTGATTCTAACTTTAACCATCCATATTGATTAATGATAGGAGATACAGATATCTGACCAATTGTATCTATATCTCCAAGTTTAACAAATTGATAATCTATTACTATGTTATTAAGTATTTAACTAAAAGATCTAATATATTAAATGGTAACATAGCATTTTCTATTTTTGGATCAAGGAATATACTAGGAAATGGTTCATCACCAAAAGCTTCTCTTTTATTAATAAGGTTTCTTGATTTATAAAATTTAAAAAGATCTTGTGATTCAAATTTATTTGAAATGTCTATACTGTCACTTATTTTTTTTTCTTTAATATTTTTAAAAAATTAGATAATCTATTATTATTTTCTGCATGTGATACAATTTGGTCTAAACAGTTATTTGCAAGAATAATTCTTATAAGTTCTGGTTCTATATTCCTATAACTACTTTTATATAAGTCTACAAAAGATAATTATAAATATTATTACAAAAAAATGATGCTGCATATAAGTTATAGTTATAATATTCCTGATATTTATCTAATATTCCATTTATGTACTCAAAAAAAAACACCAAAATGAATATAATAAACTATAATCTATACAATTTTTACATAAATATAAACTTAAATAGATATTAAAAGTAATTTTGTCAGAACTATAATAGCATTCTATTAACTTTGCTATATTTAATAATCTTTGATATGCTTCATTAAGTGTTTTCTTATTTAATATTCTGCAAACTAACAGATTACATAGTTTGACAAAGTTTGCAAGAATATGTTAGTCTGGTTCTGTTATTAAATCTCAAGTAATTGTAGTAGCATATATCATTATAAATGTTCGCTACTGGTCTGCAGTGTATCTAGAAAATCCTTCTTCTGTGGCAATTTTATAAAGAATTCTCCTAATATCTGATAGAAGCTGTAATTTTTTTGCCCTTTTATCTATAAGTTTTAGACTATTAAAACTTAATTTTTTATCTTTTACCCATAGCTGTATAACAATCTATTTTATAATTCCTAAAAATAAACAATGCATTGGGTTTACAATTACATGTCTAACTGAATTAAAATAGATAAGACAAAAAGTTCTGACTATCTAACAAAGTGTTTGGATAGGTGTTTTTTTCTTTGATCCTCAGTCTTGTACTGTAACTATGCATATACATTAATTTTAATTTCATAATCTTACACTTCACAAACCAATCATCTATATCTACAAATTCACCAAAGTTAGATTGATGTCTAGTATCAACTATACATGTTTTTTATGTTGACAACATACAATTCTTGCTCATATTTGTTCATATAACTTTTTAGCTGCCAGAATATTACATGGTTAGCATATAACAGCACATTTAATATTTTTTGTATCCATAAGTAATTCATTTGTAGTAATTTCTATTCCATTCCACAATTCAAGTAATTAATTAACTAAAGGTTAAGATAATAATTAATATGATATAATTTAACTTTTTTTTTAGCTCTGTTAATAATACAAAGGTGATTATATTTTAAGGCTTGAATTTGAGTTTATGGGGCAAATTGCAAATAACTGCATATATTATTCTAGTAAAATATATAGAATTTTGAAAAGAAATAAACTAGTCTAAATTAATCATAAGATCTAAATATGTATAAGCATGCTCAGTTGTAAAGAAATTTAATCTTGATTTTTAAATGTTTTTATATATTAACTTTATAGATATCAGCAAGATAATTATTATTTATTTTTCTATTAACTTATTTTTGCATAATGCTTTAAATCCTTTTTGGCTGTTTAATAACTGGAGTTGATTTTTAATATTTATTATTAGATAAGAAAGCAAAGAATAATACAATATTCCATCTTTTGTAGATACTTTCTTTGCTAATAGTTAATTACAAGGTTGTTTTATTTTAAATATTGGGTAATTAAAATATTTTATAAAGGTACAATGAAGACATATTGAAATTTGACTAGGCTTTTTTGTTATTATGTCATTATAGTTGTATAATTTATTATATGCTAGACATGTTGCATAATTATTTATATATAGATCTAATTCCATTAACTTTCAGACTAAATAGAGTAATTTAGAAAAGTTTGTAAACTAATCTTGATCAAGATAAGTCAATAGATAATAAATAAATTTAAATAAAGAATCTGTTGCAATGTCTGGTAACTGATATCTTTGTTGGTATTTTAAGATCCAAATTAATATTCAACTAAACCTTTCATTATAATTTCCAATATCTTTAAATATTTCTTCTTTGTTACTTTTGATATTGAGAGTTGAATAGTCTAACATGATATCCTTATCATCACTTTTAGGTTTTATTTTTATAACTTCATTATTATAACCTGAGGTAGCTAAATTCTCTTTAACTAAATCAATATATAGTTGTTTTCTTAGCTTTTTTTTTTCTTTTATCTTTTGTAATTACAAGAAATAATTCTTTTTAAAAACTAATATCCATTAAACTAAGAGTAGAAATACTAATTGAGGTGCTACTGCTTTCTATTTATGAATTAGTGAAAGAAGAAATATCAGGTTAAGGTTTTACAGAACTTACAAATTTCTCACAAATTCTATCTCTTTCAATATAAATATCTTTTGTTTGGAGATCACAGAATTTACTTTTATCTTTGCATACTTTATATATACAAATAGCTTTTTTTTATGTTTTTGATGCAGATAACTTAATAAACATTTGATGACTCATTTTTAAAATGTGTTTTAGAAGTTACAGTGTTTAATATAATGAGCTAAAACAGACAAAAGGTCTTTAAATACAAAATTATGTATATATTTTAGTAATATATTTTTTATTTACAATTTCATTATAATTTTTTATGATAAATAAAATCTCTTTAATACAATAAAGTCCAATCTGTAAAAACAAAGAGAAGTACAAAAATAATGCATTAAGTTATTTAATAAATTACTTTTTATATCTTCTTGAGCAACCTCTTATAATAACAAAACTTATTTTTTTAAAAAACAATTTTTTTTTTTTTTTTTTTAGTTTTTAAAAGAGAGGTCTATCCTCTATCTCTTTATTAATTAGTTAATTTATATATATAAGATACATGCAAAAGAAACTAATCTAGGGGAGATGAGGTAAGAGCTACTTTACTCTCAACTTATTCTTTGCTAAAATGGTCAATAGACCTCTAGTCTATGATAAGATGGCTAAGAGAGGATTATCTACAAGTAATATAATAATGAATTTTTTTATTTAATATAGAAGATAGGATTAGTTTAGTTTTAGTAGTATTGGAGTTTGTAGTAGTGATGGAGTTGGTCTTAAGAAGTCATGTTGTATCATTTGAGAGGGAAGCCAAAATTGTTTGTATATTGCAGAGATAATATTGTAATGTATAAGAGGAGCATGTTTGTATTTATGTTTGTTATTTTCAAATAGTGCCAAGGTGTTGCCAGCTATTAAATCTAATGGTATTTGTTTGTCAATATGGTTTGAAATAAAAGCTTGAATAAAATTATTTATCTTGTAACAAGGTATTTCTAAATTGTTTGCTGCTTTATATACTGCCTGTGTTATTAATGTTGTAAAACATAAATGGTTTCCAATACAATCTAAAAGATGTACAATAGTTACTGGAGCACTATAGCATCTTGGACAGAGATAGTTTGGATGTTTAGTAGCATTCCTCCAGTAAAGCAAGAGATGTATAGGTAGTTCTTTTGATAATAGTTTGATTTTAAAGTTTTTTAGTGCTGAAGAGAAAGGATCTGTTGTTAGAGCTAAAGGTTTTTCTTCATATGAAATATATTGTAGAGATAATGACTAGTTGATATTATTTTGCGAAGTATGCCAATGTAAGATACACTGTTGATAAAACCAGGCTAGTTTATTTGTAATTTGGTGTATTTATTTTGTTGTAGTTTTTAGTAGATATGTGCAAAGGTTGCCAAGAAGTTTTGGGACAAATCGATTATATAAAAACTTTTGTGGTATAGAGTCTAGTTGAAAGATGTTTTTAGTTTCTTGAATCTGGAGTTCTTTGTCCAAGATTGCTGAGATTGTATGATTGCATGTTATTGCTTTTAATACTAAAATAAGGTAGGTGTATTGTTGCTTGTCAAGTGCAGGGTAGTTGTGCGATTGGGTAAATTGTACAAGGTTAATTAAATTAACTAGTAAAGAATTGTTGGTATATATTTTTATGTTAGTGTAAGGATTCATTGAGGTTAATACAAATGTTAGCAAAGTTAATAAGGTGTTTAAATGAGAGGGCCAAAGGTTTGTAAAGCAACCAAAGTTGGTATTAAAATTTGAAGTTGACACTTTGCTACTATGTAAGAGTTATTCTCTATATTTTGTTGGCAACTAGTTATGTATAATGTTATATTTTTTTTATTAAAGTTGGTCTCTGTTAAAGTGTTCCAAAGTGGTATCAGAAGATTGGCAAAAGAGCAGAGGGGTCTAGCTAAGGTTGAGTGTGTTTCTTGGTTAAGAAGCTGATGTGTTGCCACCAGCATTAAGGTTAATGCCTTTTTGAAATCATTTAAATCAATATGGATTTTCTTTTTGCAATCTACTTGAAGGTTGTAGATTGTTTTTGTTGCTTTAAAGTAATAATATTTAGATGACTAAGTTTGTCTTTAAGTTTACATCTTTAATATGCTATCAGCATGTTATTAGGATGTAAAATGTATTGTCGAACTTTTAGAGTTTTGTTAAGGGGGTTATATATTTTTCTAAAAGTTATATCCTTTATAATTATTCAGCCTTTTTTGTTAGGTGTCTAGTTGCTTATATTATAAGGATTTAATTGTGAAAATGCTAATGATGGATTTGTAGATGCAATTATTAGATCTTGCATTAGGTGAAACCAGTGGAGGCATTGGCCTCGAGATATTTTTTGATATTGTAATGAAAATTATTCTATGTTAAAAGTTCTGTATTGGTTGCATTTAAGAATTGTTTTATGCTTGTAATATTGTAGTTGTTTAACTTTTCTTTAAAATATGAAGCTTTAGGATAGTTTAAGAGAATTTGGTTTATAGGCATGCCTGAAAATTTCTTTAGATGTGGCCAGTTGTCAGCATCTCATGAGGTTAGCATTCCTAATGCATATAAAGCTATTATCACCTGACATGTTTGTGTATTTATTTGTGTTAGTAGAAATACTGGGAGTTGTATCAATATTGAAATGTTTGTAAGTGCTGCATCTTGTAGTTGCTGTAATCGTAGTTTCAAAAATAAGGAGTACAGTTGGAGTGGTTTAGGTTTTTTTGTAGTGTTAAAACTAGTGCTGAAGTTAGTACTTGAGCTAAGTCTGTCAATATATAAATATCTGGATTGAATAGAAATGAGTTTGGGACTCCTCGTGCCAATTTTGCCTTATGTTTTACCAGTTGAATGCATGCTTTGTTAAGAGAATTTATTTGTGAAGAAAAAGGAATGAGGAGTATAGCCAATAGGTAAAACGTGGAGTAATAACACTGTTTATGATATATATTGCTTGTTTTCTGTTATATTAGCAAATTGCAGTTTTTATAGATTGATCTTCACTTCTGCTATTATTTCTTTTTATTTCAGTATTGGCTTTTTGTTGGTTGAGAACTATACTTTCAAGTATTTAAAAGGTGTTTCATGTTTTATTGCAATCAATTGTTCATCATCAAAAGTTATAGAGTTATCCAGATTTGAAGAATTTGTAACTAAAGTAGATTTAGATGAATTGACTTTTATGTTAGCAAATTTGTAAAAAGAGAAGGCAGTATGCAAAATGTTTGTAAGAGATGTTTTGTTTAGTGTGATCCATAATAAGTTATTCATGTATGCCATTACAGAAGTATGTATTTTTTTCATGCTTGAAGGAGGAATTCCACTAGTAAATCCCTGGTGTTCTTTATATATTCGTGATATTAATGGGTCATAATATATTTTCTATAGAAGAAGAGAAATTGTCTTTCCTTAGTTCATCTCATCTTCTACTAAATATGGTGCAGTTAGGCCTAAGGTAGTAATTATTCTATTGGTTTGGTATGAAAGCAAATATAATAGCTTGTTTATAGCTTTGTCTGGAATGTGGATTTTTTTGAAAGCCTTGGATAAAGTAGGTATGTGAATCAAATCAAAAGCTTTTGACATGTTTTGGAAGAGAATCCAGAATTCCTTATTATTTGTAGTTGCATCTTCAAGAATTTGGGTAAGTTGTGAGATTGGTTGTAATATTGATTGATATAGAAAAGCTGCAAAATTGTAAAGTGATAGTACTTGGTTACAGGTTAGAATATTTGTAAGTCAGTTTGTTATTATTTTTGTGAAGATTTTTCTAGTATGATCAATTAGTGTAATAGGATGAGTAGAATTAAGTTCATAGTTGTAGTGTTGTTTTTTTGGAATTGGCCAAATGTTGGCTTGTAGCCACTGATTAGAGATAATTTCTTGTGTTAAACAACTGTTGAATATATTTAAAAGAAAAGAGAGTGCTGATAGAAATAGGTATTGGAGAACTTTATTTGCAATTCCTGAAGGTCCAGTTGCTCTCTTTTTGGGTGCTGCTTTTATCGTTTGCTCTAGTTCTGTTATTGCAATAGGAGATAGGAGGTTGTTGTATATATTCTTTTGAATATTGTTAAGTGAAAAGTAGGTTGCTTCCTATTCCTTTCAATTGTTTTTGTTAGGGGGGTTATTTCTAGTTCATTTTTTAAAATATTGTCATGTTTCTTCTTTAATTTTATTTCCTTCTGTAATTATTTCATCTGATAGAATGATTTTTTTGAAACTAATTGGTTCTGCTCTTCTTTTTAGTATGCTATCTAACATGTAACTAGTGTTGTCTTTAAAATCTGAGTATCTATAGTTTGTATAGAATTTAATTCATTCACTTTGCTCTTGTCTTTTTTTGAAATTTTATGCCTGCCTGATTGTATGTTTATAGTGTTTAATTTGTGCAATCAACTCAGAAGATGAGGAGTTTAGTTGTGTTTGCATCATAAGAGGGATATCGATTTCTGCTGATTTAGCTGCTTTTGACAGATGATAGTTAATTTCTGTTAGGTTGTTTGATAGGTTATTGCCAAGGTATTGTAAACATTTGTTAACATGTTTTAAAGCTGAATGCAATTTGGTAGCTTTTAATGAAAGTGTGAAGAAAGGCTTTGATGTTGTAAATGTATATGTGATATATTTGTTAATTGTTTCTTTGGTTTTTGCTAACCAAAAGTTCCAGGTCCTATTTATCTCATCTTTGTCTATGTTAAATACAGGAGTAGCTTGCATATTGAAGATGTTATTTATTGCATTTTCAAAATTGCTCCAGTCTTCCAGTGTCATTCTGTTGAATAAGTAAATTTTTCTTTTTTTCTTTTTATTTCTGAGATTTTTTTGTAGTATAAAGTTAATGTACCAGGTTGTGTGCAAAATACAGTACTTACTGTTAGAAATATATGAGGCATTTACTAGTAGTAGAGATTCAAATGCTAGTATATATTTGACAAGATCCAGAAGTCTTCAATTTGGCTAGCATTGTTAGGGCCTTGCCAGGTAGGTGTTTGAATATTATGGAAGGTTAGAAAACTAGTTAGGTCAGCAGCATTTAGTTCAGTAAATAGTAAGAGGTGTTTGTCTATATGTTGTTTAGCATTAAAGTCTTCTAGTATAATTAAATACCAGTTTCTAGCTTTAGCTTCTGTAGTCCAGATAAGCAGTTGAGATTGAGTATGCTTTGAGAGAGAAGCATGATTTAAGAGAAGGTAGGCTGAGATAATGTGGGATTTGTTGTTATTAGGAAAGAAAAAATCTATGCAAATTGCAGTACCTGGTACAGTATTGATATTGTAAATATATGGTTGTAGTTGGTTACAAATCATTAAGGCTGTTCTCAGGCTGGTTTCACATTGATTTGGTTTGTAAAGTATAAAATTTAAAGTAAATATCTTGTATAGTGGATTGGTTAGCGATTTTGTTGTTGATTCTTTTAATTTGGTTTCTGTAAGGGAAACTATATGCAAGTTTGATGTTGCACAGTATTTGATTCATGTTTGCATTTTTAAAATATCATTAGCACCTCTAATATTATGAATAGCTATATTGATTTTTTCATTTATATTAAGTTAAATAAGTTTGATTTTTCTTTAGTTGGTTGCAAGTTAGTTGTTATGTTGTTGTCATTGATAGTAATTATGTTTGGATTATTGGTTGGTGTTATCATTATTGGCATTTAGGTGAAAATATCTTTCAGCTTGGTTCTGAAAGAGGTGGCAGTACTAAAATGTCATTAGAGATGTTGTTGATTGTAAAATGTTGACATAGCAGGTCAAGTGTGTCTTTGGCTTTGGTTTGTTGTATGATAGGAATAGGTATTGTTGTAATATCGATATTTTTTGTATTTAGGCATTCTTTAATTTTAGTTGGTGAGTTTGAAATTACTGGTTTAGACAGAGGCTTACTTTGTCTGAACTTGTGTTATGCGTATTATTATCTTTAGTATTTGTAGATATTTCAATCCAGAAATCTGAAATGCGATAGAAATGATATTTTTATCTAAGTTGTCAAGCTAAATCTGCTAGTACTCTAGTTGAAGTTATTGGTGTTATGATGCTAAAGTCTTTAATAAGTTCTGGGTTTTTTGGTAAATCTGGCTTGTCAGTAGGATTTTCTGTTATTATGTCAGATGGCAGTGAAAGTGAAAATTTGTAAATAGGTATAATTTGGTCAATAAAGTGTTTTGCTATTTGGTTATCTGTAATAAGATAAGTAAAGATGTCAGGTGGTTTGATTTTCTTAAAATCTTTAGGTAGTGATGGTTTGACTTTGAAGTAGTCATTTGGAAGGCTTCTAAAGAAGAATTCTTCTCTAAGTTGTTCTATAATTTGTGTAAGATTGGTATCTGGATCTTGTAGGTTAATTGGAAAGTAAAGTCTGTATTTGCTGCTTAGGTTCTGATATGCCAATGGTAGCAGTTTTTTTGGTGGTGGTAAGTCGAAAAAACTGGAAGGTATACTATCACATATATAGTAGTTTTGCAGTTTCTTTTTGAAGTATGCCAAGTTATTTAATTGGCTACATTCTATAATAGGTAAAAGACTCTAATTTCAGAATGTAGTTCATATATGCTTTTTGAAATTGGGTCTAAGGTCTCAAAATATTTTTCTGGCAATTGGTCAAAGTTGTAAATTCTATGCAGTCCTGCTAAAATAGCTTTTGTTTGTAATTTTTGTTTTATAGAAAGCTTGAAAGGGAGTATTTGTAAGTTCTCTTGTGGTATTTCACTTGGGTCTGCTGGGAGGAGGGCTAGTTGTAAGGAGAAGGCATTCTGTACTGCTTCTTGTATTTCTTTAAATTCGATTGAAGTTTTATTCTTAGTAAAGTCTTTGTAATATTTAATTAAGTGACATATAGTCTTGGCTGTATTTGTTGTGAAGTTTGTATTAGTAAGATAATCAATTATAATTTTTTGTCTAAGCTTGGTATATATACTATCTCAAATTGCTTTTGTTGTAATTGTAATTTCATGTTGTGTTTTGTAATTCTTGATTGCTTTTCTAAATAGGTCTTTATATATAACTTGATAAAGTAGTGTAGATTGCTTATTTCTAGTAAATATAAGAAAGAAGGCATGGTCCTAATGTTTGAATTTTGCCTTAATTACAGAATGGAAAAAGAAGTTGGTTGGTTTGGTTTGCAACTTGCGTATTATGAAGTTGAAGATTTCTTTTTTTGTTTTAAGTGCAGTAATAATTTCATCATATCTTCAGGCATCTTTGTCAAAGGGTTGGGTGATTTTATTTTGTAATTTGTTGCATATACTATCTATCCATTCTTGAGTGTAGTCTATCTCCATTTCAGTTTGTGTTTTGTTAGATATAGAAATAATTTTTTGGTCATTTGATTGTAAGTAAGTAGCTTGTGTTTTTCTGAATTGCTGTCTATAGTTACAACTGATTCTGTATCCATGTTGTTATTATTTGTATTTGTGTATTCTTTGTTGTCTAAAATATTGTGTTGGTTGTCTGTCTATTCTAGACTATCATTGGTGTTGAAACTTTTTAAAATAGGTTCTAGTAGAGATGTAAGATTGGTTAATTTTGTATGTGTGTTACCAAAACTGATTTGTACAGGTTTGTTGTTGTGTTGTTTTTTTGTGATGATGTCATAGCTAAATTTGATGGGGGTGAGCTGGATTGCCCACTTTTTGCATTGCTTTGGGGTCTTGGAAGAAGAGTACATCATTTCTTTACTAGTGCATCTGAATAGGAAGAGTTTTTTTTTGTACTAGTTTTGCCTTTCAAAGAGCTGTTGTTGCATGAACTTATAGTTTGTTTTTCTATCTGTAATTTTAGTATAGTCTCAAAGGAGAATATAAATGAAAGGCCAATAGGCTTGTGTTAACTTCCTTTTTCTGTTAAAGTGTTGTCAGTTTCACTTTGTTTTCTTTTAATCTTGTCTAAGTTTTCTAGCTTATCTTGTTTGTTGACTGTGAGCCCAAGGCCAGAGGCAGCTGTTAGTCACTAAAAATTTAATTACTTTGTAAATTTCTATGTATATGTTTTACTGATTATTTGTTTACTTAGTATTTTGTGATCTACAGAAGAGAGTTTTTTTTAAAAAACAATTTAAAGCACAAGATGCATTTTTAACTACAGAGTCATTAAAACTATTAAGAAATTTTCTTTTTGGTAACAATTCATTCTTAAATATAAAAAATTTTTTGCACTATTTTTCAAAGTATTGATATAATAGAAAATAGAAATTTTAGGAAATATATATATACCAAAATAGAAGTATTAGTCATTTAACTATCAAAATAAACAATAAGAAAGAGGATTTAATTTTTTTTAGTAACTTTATTTAACAATAAGACTATTGATTATTGATACTATTTAGAAATTTCATTTTTGTAATAATTTATTTTTAAATATAAAAATTTCTGTACTATTTTCAAAAATTGGTATAATAAAAAATAGAAACTTCAAGAAATATATATACTAATAGAAGTATCAGTATGTATCAAAAATAAACTAATAAGAAAACAGCATTAATTGCAATTTAATTTTTCTAGAACATTAACTTTATTTAACTATAGATCTATTGATATTATTTAGAAATTTTCTTTTTGTTAACACTTATTTTTAAATATAAAAAATTTCTTGTACAATCTTTCAACATAATAATACAATAAAAAAATAGAAATCTTAAGGAATAATTGTTTACTATACATATATCAGAATAGGAGTATCAAAAATACTACCACAAAAAAAAATGAGAAGGAAATTTAAGAGTTCAAAATAAAAGTAAAATTCAACTATCAAAATAAACAATAAGAAATAGGATTCAATTTTTTTATTTAGCAATAAGATTATTGACTATTAATACTATTTAGAAATTTCTCTTTGTTAACAACTCATTCTTAAATTTAAAATTTCTTGTACTATTTTAAGTATTGGTATAATAGAAAATAGAAACCTATATATCAGAATAGATATACTACATATGTATTAATAATTATTCTATCATAAATATACAAATAAGAAAATAGCATTAATTGCAATATAATTTTTATTAGTACTATTATCTTTAAGTGTAAGGGTTAATATTAAAATTTGTAACTTGCTTGTAAACCTATTTTTGCAAGTTCAAAATCTTAAATAAGTTAAAATATATAAATATTAGTTTAAAAAATAATTATAAATAATTTCTAATATAGCAAATATATTTACTGAGAAAGCTTGTTCTTGAATTTTTAATTTTTGATAATTGCAAACTTGACTTTAAAGATTTAGATTTTTTTTTATTCTGTATAGTATTCTTTTTTGATGCTTCAAGCATTTTGCTGTTATAATTCAAGCTAATATCAATTTTACTATATAAATTATTTTGATATATATTATAAAACAAATTTCTGAATTTTTTATTTTGTTTAATTGATATTGTATAAATAAAAAAAACAATACTATGATAAATATTTGCAATAACAAAAAGATTACAATGAACTAAAATGTTTAATCTAAATGCAATAATCTGACCCTCTTTTGCATGAATTATTAACTTTATTTCGGAAAATACTAATTGTTCATCTTCAAATATTTCAAGTAGACAGACTACACAAAATGAATCACAGTAATTTTTTAAGTCTTGGTGAAATTAAGAGATAATGTTAAAATTAACTGCTACTGTAGGAAAAGCACCAAATGATTTTGAAATATTTAGTTTAAGATCAAGTTTTTTATCTTTATATACAAGACTGAATATGTATTTCTAATATAATTATTAATAGCATCAGATAATGGTTAAAGGTTTTGTATTAATTTTTAAAAATATTTTAAATAATTCTAATTGTGAGATGAGGCAGTATTTGCAGTTGTGTAAGATTTATTATTATTGCTTATAAAAGCCCAAAAATATTCTATTAACTCATTTTTAATTTCTTTTGATTAATAAAATAAATTATCAAGCATATGAATATAGTATTGGTCTACTGCTATTTTTACACTTTTGTGACCCTAAAATTTAAAAAATATATAGATTTATTATTGTCTCTCCAAGAGCATTCATAAATCTTTGTAAATCAAATATATGATGATATCCTTTTATGTTAATATCTTTTTCTGCTATTTTATAAGTTAATATAATAGCAATAATTTACTTGTCTTTTAAATTTTAACAAAGAGCCTCAGATATTAATATTTGCTCTAATGAAACTTTTTTTGCCTTTATTTATTGTTTATGTACATATTTCACTTTAGACTAAAACACTAACAATGATTACAAATCTTTTTATTAATAAAAGAGCTGGTTGCAAAAAAAGTTTTAATCTAAATTGCTTCTATACTAAATTTGAATTTTTATTAGTAACTTTAGGATGTCTAAAAATTTTAGATTCCAGTAAGTATATAAATTCAGTAGGTATTTAAGATGTAAAATAGAATTGCTTGCATAAGTAACTGAAGGTTATAGTAATTTATTTAGATCAATATCAGAATTATACAATTTATTCAAGATCTAAATTGGAAAGTGCATTATATTTAAGAGAAAAGGTATTTAGTTTTATAGTATCTAATGGAAGCAATCTTTTACTTAATAATATCTTAATGATTTGTCTTTGCCATCTTCTTTCTATAAATTTTTTAAAAAAGTGATCTTGGAATCTATTAAAAAATTAGGTTGAGAATCATTTATTGATTTAAGATTTTTAGCAATAAAATCTTCAGATTTCCAATAAGATTGAATATATTCTTAAGTTTGAGTTTTAGTAGATAAATAAGTTTTATTTTGGGTTTTATGTTAAAGAATATATATTCAAAAAATTGATAGACAAAATATTATTTCAAATATTAATAAAATTTTTTCAGTAGATGTATTCAAATCACTTTTTGTAGTGTAGCTTGGGAGTTTGAATCTATAAAGTTTGTATAACCTTTCTTCTTACACATGCTCCAAATCAAGAATGATAATCAGCTTAAGATAAAAAAAATAACTTTGTATAAAAAGAGAACAGTCAAATCCTAGGCTTGCCTCAAAAGGCTAAAACTGCTTCTAAGAAGACTATTTTATAAAAAAATTAAAGAGAACTAATATACTTTTAAAGGATTATAGAAAATATTTCCTCTTTTATTAGCTTAGTTAACTATAATATTAGATATTGTATTAATATTAATAATTGAACTATCAGACTTTTCAATTTTTGCTTTTTTTGTAATATACAGATTTTTTTTATAGAGATTTCTCTTAGAGGCCTTTGATAAAATAGCAGAAGTATTTTGTAAAGTTATAGTACTGATATGAAAAAAGTGCCAATATAATAAAAAGAAAGATGAATAGTCAAATTTGCAAAATTATACTAATAAGAAAAAATATAAATATATTTTTGAGAAAAACAAGCAAATTCAAAACAAAACATTGTAATGAAAAGAAATTTTCTATTAGTATGAGCTAGTACTTTACCCTTTTAAATTTTTTTTATCAGTGTAATAAAGATTATTTGGGATTTATGCCAGAAAAATTGAATAAGTTATATAATTAAAAAGTAAAAAATAACTTATATGCAACTATTTTAAGGTAACAGAGTTACAACTTTTACTACTAAAGTGTAGCTTTTGTAATATTAATAGTTTTGGATCTGAATTAATTAATCTGCATATTGGCATAAGGTCAAATATTCAGATTCATATTTGATCATAAATATATATAACCAAATTTGCTAGATAGTTATTCTGATGAAACCAAATGATTAGATAATAGTCTGTTTACTGTTGTGATTAATGTGTTATAACATGATATTAGTATAAACAAATAGCTCAAATAGTTGATCTATATAATAAAAAATACTGGATGGTTGTTTGAATATTATTCAGATGATTATATTAAAGTTGTTTATTGTAATATAATGTTGTAAACTTTTTATTATATAGATATTAGCATATTGAGCTAATATTTAGATTTGTGCAACTTATAAATAATGGATCTATATAATAAAAATTTGCTGGATAGTCATATGGATATATTCAAATTAGATAGTTTCTGTTTACTGTAATGCAATTTTAAATAGAATTGTAGTTGTACATATTAGATATTAGTAATAAAATCTGATATCAAAAGAGTGTAATGACCTAGTAAAGTAGTTAGGCTATCAACTCTCTAAGTGGTAGATTGGATGTTCAAATCTCATTAATAGCAAAAATTTGAATAATCATCTATATAATATTCATATTATGGCAACTGTTACTAATAATTAGATTAGAATACCTGTAATGATGATTGCACCAGCATGAGTGGCAGGTTATAGAAAATCTGTATAAGTATGCTATTATACAGAGGTATGAAAACTAACAAATCAAGTAATACAAAAACTGGATAAGTTCTTGTGACTATCCAAATCTGTTGAAATTGAATAACAAGTAGTCCATTTGAGAAAACCTAAATAGAAAGGTAGCTGGATCTTTGATGGCCTTACTGTAAAGGCTAGATTAAAAAAAAGAATACCAAGGTCATAGTACCTGGTCATAATAGCTGAATGGGCAAGAACCTCTAAGTTGGGAGTCTTAGAAGTATCACCAACCAGGCTGCCAAAATGAACTAGAGAAAAAAAATATCAGGTTAACCTAATATACTGATAAACTGGTTGTAGTCTTATATGAGCTATCTGAATTGAGAGTTTGGTAAATAGGCAGATGAAAAGACAAGGCATACTAAAGTACCAGGATTATGCTATGAAGTAGATGCTAGTGTCTAAATAAACTCTACAAGAGAATAGCAGTTTAATAATTAAGTCCTGACTACAAGTGTTGGTTCTGCCATAGCAATATCTAGATCAGCTATAAAAATGAATACAGAAGGTTCTGGGAGGTTTATCTTGAGAATAAATTAGTTCTAAGGTTAAGATGATAATCTGTGCATCTGGGTATGACCCAGTGAGTTAACACAGATTACAGGTTCAAAAGGTTTAAAGTAAAACACTCAATTAGGGGTGTTAGGTATAATAATTAGTAAAACAACTTTGGTGAACATCTTAAATAGTAATATAGAAAAGTTACATATATAGCCAATTGTATGCTCTTCTGTAACAGTTCATTGAACCACAATACCAATAAGTGATTAATAAAAGTCAAAAGACCAAAGAGGTCACCTTAAAAAAAAAAAAAATTCTAATATCAAAATTATATAATTGCTTGCTAATAATAGATTCATATAATAAAAATTATTAGATAGTTGTTTAGATGATATCTGGATAATTAGATAAAGATGTTTGGTTAATTATCTCCAGAATGTACTGATATTTAAATTAAACAGTTGCTCACAAATGATGAACCTGCATATTAAAAATTTGCTGGATGGTCATCTTAATTTTTTCTAGATAATTACTAAATGGTTTGTTTATCTGAATATTATAATAATATAGATATTAGATGCAACATTTGCTTACAGATAATGGATTTATATAATAAAAAATTCTCTAGATAATTATTTTAATAATTAGATAAAGGTCTGTTTACTATTGAGATATCTATAGAAAATATCTTAATATCAGATAATAGATTTATATAATAAAAAATTAGCTAGATAGTCATCTGAATAATAAATAGAGGGTTGTTTACTATAATGTATATTGTTAACATTAAGAGTTTTACATATTTTTGACCATAACTTTTGATGTACCAAACCAATTTGGATGAAACAACCACCATTGGATTCAGCTCACTGAGACGA
>CAJVQA010002356.1:0-22232 GCA_910591915.1 Cetraspora pellucida
ATTATAAAATATAATATAGAGCTAAAAATAAATATATACTAATATAGGAAAAAAAATAAATTCTATTACAGTATAAAATAGAATATGTGCTGTTCAAGACACAGTTAACACAATTAGAAAAGCATTTAAAACAAATATCTTATCATAAATTTACAAATAATTATGTGTTAGATAACAGAATAAACTAGATACATATCTATTTTTACCATTAGTTGATTTAAGCACCAATATTCTAGAATAATGAACAAATAAATCAAGTTACTCAAATCTTGCAAGGTTTGCTCAAAACTGTTTTTCCATCTTAGTGACAAATGTTCTAAGTAAACAAATAAGCAAAAAAATGTTTAGTATTAGTAATAATATAGTAACTGATAAGTGAAATTGACTATCTGGTAAAACAATAAAAATGATAATATGTTTAAGATCCTGATGAAGAAATTTAGATAATTAATAAAATTTGCTTTTTAAATTTAATAAAGGTTACAGATCTTAAATATTAAAAATTAAAAAATTGTAAATTTGCTTAATTACAGTTATTTTCATAATTCCTAAAACACCTGATAAAACATTTGCCAAATAATTTTTCAGTTGATTTAATTAAATTTATGATTTTGACTTTATAAATTCAATAAATTAGTATATAAGTATATGTAGTTAAAGGTCAAGTGGCTAATATAAATATCACGAGACTACATGCACATATCTCTGGTTGAATACAAAAATTTAATATATTTGCCAGCAAATTTATGTAATTAAAGATCAAGTGGCTAATATAAATATTATAAGACTACATTCTTATGTGCCGCGTACAGTACGCAAAAAAAAATTTAGAATATTCTAGAACAAATCATGATAGTATTATGAAACTGTCTTTCGCATTCTAACAAGAATTGTTCTTTGCACAATATTGCATATAACTGATTTATAAATGCTACGTATTACGTATGCTATACACACTATACAACTATATGTACGTACTGTATGCGAAAAAAATTCGTACTCGTATCTCTGGTTGAATACAGAAATTTAATATCTTCACCGGCAACTAAAGATCAAGTGGCTAATATAAATATCATAAACTACGTGCGCATTCTCTGATTGAATATAGAAATATGATATCTTTGCTGGCAAATATCTGTTCGGCAATTGCTGTAAGTTATTTAACAGTTCCCAGGTTTGTTGTAATTGATTTCGGGTTTCATTTTAGGTCCGATCCGACTTTTCGGGTCTAGTTCGGTTCTTTTCTAGAACCCGACCCGATCCGACTCGTAAGGAACACAAGCGCCAATAACTATGATCGACAAAATTGTGGCCCGCATTATACAAAATTTGGCCGGAATTTATAATTCCAAAAATAGAAAATTTAAGATTTAGACCTCTTTAATAGTAAAATTAGTACAGGAATCAGTAATATTTTTCACTTAATGGGTGTCATCAGTAAAATGTTGAACCGTTACCATTAGTCAATTAAAATCGGGAATTTGCCGTACATTTTTTTTTGTGCGGCACCTAGCACTAGCACACTAGTGCCACTAGTGCATGTAGGATAAATTATAAATTCATTTAAACATGAAATTTTATTGACAACATATAATAAATGTTTTTATATTAGGCTATACAGAAATTTAATACTTTGATTTCATAACATAAAATTTTAAAACAAACTCGGTCGTTGTTGTTGCCAAGAAATCAATATCAAATCACAGGATTAAACATACCCGAAAATGTGTACAAGGTTGGCAGCGCAGCTCTCCTGAACTACGAATCAGATTTCAAGATTATATGTAACGTAATACGATCAGGAAGATTCCAAATATCCAAGTTTTCGTTAGCCAATTTTACTATATGAACTACTCCTCTTTAGATCATAACCCTAACCCTAATTAGGGATTGAAACCGCCTAAAATTTTACTTAATCTTTTAATTGTTTAACCATTTAATTTTGCCGGTATTAAAATAATTCCAGCCCATGACCAACATAATTCTACCCGGAACTATAGAGCAATTTTTAAACGGTTTAACAGTTCCAATCCATAACCCTAACACTAACCCTAACTTTAAAGAATTTTAAGAATTTTGTCTGCGCCGTCAACCTTGTACACATTTTCGATATACGTACGTATGTACAATCGGAGAATAATTTCCATACGTATTCAAAATTATAATAATAACGACGAAATTCCGGAACTCCGGATTAAAAACCAGGTTGTACACATGATGAGTCAAACAATATCATTTTTAGTGAAACTACAGAAATTGCCGCAGTCAACAATTGTTTTTATAAAATAGTGAAAGTGAAAAACAGAATGTTTAAAGAAAAATCATACATCTCTTCTTTAATCGTTACTACTTTAAAATTTCTTTATTCAAAAGGCAAATTAACACAATTTTTAAAAATCAAAAAAAAATCATACATCTCTTCGTTAATTGTTACTATAAATTTCTTTATTCAAAAGGCAAATTAACATAACTTAAAATAAAATTTAAAAAAATCATACATCTCTTCTTTAATAATCAACTACTTTAAATTTCTTTGTTCCAAAGGCAAATTAACATAACTTTTAAAAATCAAAAAAAATGACAACGAAAACTAACTCTAAAATGACCGACTCTAACAACCGGTTTTCTCGTTGGACTTTTGAATCCAACACTATGGAAGAATCGGTTGTTTGTTCTTTCATCGATAAGGCGTCTAAACAAGATGAGAAGAAGAAGGGAAAGTCAGAACGAAAATACTCGAATATTGACGAATCACGATTATATTCAATTATCAGATTTTTACCAGGAACCTATCCGACCGTTCTACGAGATACAAAGATCTATTCCCTTTCACACAATTATTTTGAACAATTCCTTAAAATATGGCGACTATTTTTCAGTGAATTTTGAAGATATGACAATTTATACATCCTCAAATGATTTAACAAATCTTTATATTGGTATGACAGATAAAAATCAAGGTGTGATTATAAGTTTAAATATTGATGTACATAGAAAATTATTTGAAGATATTAATTGGGGATTTGGAGCAAAGAAAATGAGTATGTTGCCAAATGCAGGAGGACAGAGTGAATTGTCAGAAATACTTTCTTGTGAAATTGTGGAAAGGATCTTGGGTGTAGAATTAAACAAAACAGAGGTAATATATTTCTTTTAACATAAAAATAATAATAAATATAGTAAATAATAATAATAATAATAATGATAATAATAATAATATATATCTGATATATTTATGTATAGATGGAAATAGATTACTTTTTCATGAATCAACCAATGACCGATTACCTTGTTAGCAATCGAAATTTAAGTCAATTTGCATTAGGAGTTTCAGTTACTCGAGCATTCTCCTACCGTCGAAGATACACCAAACATGACGCATATCGATTATTAAGTAAAAAGTTAAGTGGAATAAATTCATCAACACGAAATATTTTAAATGTACGAATATGGAAACAAATATTACATATATGGTGTCCGAGTGGAAGAGTAGCTAATATAGTACGAAAAGTTTATTCAAAGTTACCAAAAGAATTTACATCGAATACTATTGTCATGTTAACTGTAGTGAATTGTAAATGGGTTTTTACAAATAACAAAGCAAAGGCAAACAAGGCAAACTTAATAATAATATAAAAATATTATTTGTATCTATATATATTTAGTACGTAGTATTTAATATGTAGTTATATTTAGTTATATTTAGTTATATTTAGTTATATTCAGTAATATTAACAGATTTATATATCACATGTTATAATAAAAAAAGGGAGATTAAAATTTAAAGTTTGCACGGAATTAAGTATATAAGTATAAATGAAAGTTGATCTACCAAGATTTTATTCAAACAATTTATGACCACAAAGTACTTTGAACCAGGGATTAAAAGTTGTGGGGATAGTGAACGCCCAATTTTAGGGAGGTAGAATCCGGTTATAATATGATCCTCCGATTGAACTTGATATTTCTCTCGGTTGAAATTGTAATGATTATTAACATTTATCGGATTTAATGCACTATACTCTTGAAGGAATAGTAACTCTTTTAATGGGCGCCGTTCGTATTTTATGATTCAACGGAGAAATATTTATGCTTAAAACCGAATGAAAAATTAAATCCCATATATGAAATTTATTCATGCGCGTACGTACTTTAAGTATATTAGATTGTTTCTTTGAGTACCGAATATATGTATATACAATACAGTATATACAGTATATACATATATGTATATCGATATCGAGATGTTCTAATTTTTAAAGTCAGTCTAATTTTGGAACTCAACCAAAATTGTAAGTAAACTTGAGAGATAACAAGTTTTTTAAATGTTACGCATTTAAATTAAATTAACAGTTTATGGTACTTTACTAATTCCCCCAAGTCACCGATTTTAGCCAATCAGGAAGTAAAATTAGGTGTAAAAAAAAACAATACTTTTATTCTAAAAAAAAAATGTCATACGTATGCATTAATCTCAAATTCTCACCTTATGCCAAGGAAATTATTTTCTACGTACTAATAAAATTTCTTTATAAAATCTTTCGCCCCCTAACTCTATCATTAACTTCAATTGAGATGTCACAATTTTAGCAAGGAATTTGACGCGTATAAAAATTAGTACGAGTAATAATACTAACCAATAGAAACTTGAAGGATTAGTAAATTCATAGTTTATGGTCATAAGATTCTTTTATTGTTACAAAACACAAAAAGAATCAAAAATGTATCGAAAAATGTGGATTAGTAACATATAAATGGAAATATCTATTAATTAATGATTTACAGATTTACGTAGTATTGCGTCGTATTCGTTACTTTAGCAATTTACTGGTACGTACGTAACTAATGAAATATTAGAATTCAAATTTAACTAGAGATGTACCCACAGAGTCGTTAGCCATTAGGTGACAAATATATATATATATATATATATATTTGTGTTTAGAATTTCTCATGGCCCGTTCACAAGTATATAATAAGAATTGGTAATGATTTATTTATGAATCTTTGGCAACTGCATACATAGTGACTACATGCGTATGGATGTACAGTAACTTTGATTATGTCATGATGACCTCTATGCTTAAAGTACTATCTTTTAGTCAACATTCTAAAATGTTCAACGAAGTTCTGTATCACGTGACATTGGGATTGTATTCATATGATCGGGTGTACGGTTTACTCCTTCATGCTAAATACGTAATATTATGAGTATATATGTAATATGCGTGATATTCTGATATGTATGTATGTCATACGTGCAAAAATATATCTAATTATACTGCCAAAATATCTGAGAGTATTAAAGTTCTACTGATAATACAATTAAAAAGAATAAAACACTTGTATTCCAAGGAAAAGACATTTTATTGTTTATGCATTTAATCAAAATACGAATGTATCACATGAGTTTTACGAATATGTTCGATTCCAAAAGACGAAGATAGGCCGATCCGTAAAATTCCGATCAAAGAAGAAGTCAATTATCACAAAGAAGGGTTCTTGGAATTTTTATTTAAAGTTTTAAAAAAAAAGAATTACTAAGATGAATTCACAAAGAATTTTTTGTTTTAAAGTTAAAAATAAATATATTTTTACAAAGACATTATAAAATGAATCTTTTAATACACAAAGTATTAATACACAGTATATAATAAACTTTGAATACAGTATTTGTAAAGTTTCATCATGATAAATATAAAGTTGTAAAGCAATAATACATCATGTAATTCAGCCACCGTCTTGCTAATCTGCAAGGGGTATCAATTCAAAGTGAATACATGCGTAGATATTTATCTTATTGAGATTGGGCTAGATTTTAGGAGTTATAGACAGTATATGCGTTTTAAAGAATATGTATCAACATATTTATTCTCACGTGTTTTTGAAACGGAAGTTAAGTGGATTAGAATTTTAGAGTACAACTACAGTAACTATTACAATAACTATTACAGTAACTACTACTATAGTAACTACTATTATAGTAACTACTACTATACGTAGTAACTACTACTATAGTAACTATTATAGTAACTACTAAATAATAATTGTACGTACGTACGTACGTACAGTATATAATAACGATAATAACGATAATAACAATAATAGTTACCATATTTATGTATGACCGACAGATTACGATATCGGATTAACGTTGAAAACGACCAAAAAATAACGATATGATCAAGCTTAAAAATAGGTGTAATTACCTATTATATCAGAGTTCTCTTTTACAAAAAAGAAAAGATTGGAATAACGAAACACCGAAATAAAGATCTCCCCGATACTTATTCCTCATCCGTTATCATTCTTCCTAAATTCGATGTTAACCGTTTAGGAGTGCGAAAAAAAAAAAAAATTTTTTTTTTTTTTTTTACAATAATAAATGACTCAATACGTATTAAATGTATTAAATGACTTAATTATTTTAATGACTCAATAAGAATTCATCACAGGGTCCATTCATTTGACCGAAAAAAAATTTCATGTATGTACAATACATCTCGTGTACTTTATGATTTATAAAACGTTTGGGATTAGCAATTTTTTTAACTATAACTTTTAACGTTAACTGTTAACTTTAACTTTGATGGTTAGAACAGATTTACAGTATTTAAATCACTACACAATCACTTATTTTTTTCAAGTAATACAAACACCTAAAAAAAGGAAGAAGAAAATCTATGAGTTCATTATCCCGGATCAACCAAAAGAACATAATAACATGTGCGAAAGAATAAAAAAAGAAAAAAAAAGCAGTGAAATCATCGGAAATTGATATTAACCGACTGATCTTGATGCATTAATTAAAAATGATGGGAATCTAAATATCAAATAAGTGATAGTTTATTCTAATACTACGCTCTAAAGCTAACACTAATCTTAAAATTTATGCCTTCATGTTTCAATTCTTTGACGTAGTATTATAGCACTTGTCACATGATTTATAATAACGAAATAAATGTGTCAATCATAATCCATAATCCTGTAATCGTAATGGTAAATACTTTTTTTTTTTTTTCTTATAATCTAGTTGATATATATTTTTTTTACAAAGCGAAAAAATTACAATACTCTTTTAGGATTTAATCAAAGACACAAGATACATTCGAATACCAATACATTTCATTTTTTTTTATATCAATATATAGAAATATACAAAGGGAATTTTTTCATTTTTTAAAATTACAAACAAAAAAAAAACAAAAAACAAAGAAAAACACAGTACCGGAATTAGTTTAGGAAATATATATATATATTACGACAGACAGATGGAAATGGGAGGAAAGAAAAGCAAGAATAATAATAAAAGTAACAGTAACGCGGTATTTGATGGTTAATGATATATAGGATGTAATGATAAACACAATTATACAAAAAAAAAAAAAAAAAATCAGCAAATGTGGGTTTTTTTTTCCTGATTTACAAAAAAAAAAAGAATTAATGTTTGAAGGTTGACGGGAATTTCTTTACTTAGAGAGGAGAGGAAATTTAAAACCGCGTTGAAGTTACGGGAACGTCTAATTTCAAATTTCAAAAGAATGTTTTAAAAGCTTATCATATATATGTATATTAAATAAATACTAAGGTGTTAGATAATATAAATATATATGTTAATAGATGTTAATAGATGTTAATATGTGTTAAGGTATGTTAAGGTATGTTAAGGTATGTTAAGGTATATCGAATTAAATTGCCCGCCAGTCACATAGATAACCCAATAAAACCCAAGAGGTAGTATTGAAGGAAAAGGTAATATAAACAAAGGAAACAAAAGGAAACAAAAGAAAACAAAAAAAAAAAATAGAATAAAATTTACAAAATCAAAAATTATTTATAATAAAGAAATAATTTTTTTTTTAAATTGCTAAATTTACACCCATTTATACCCATTTAAACCCATATATACCCAATATCGTTTTTTTTTTAAAAAAAAATTGTCCATTGTTCAAGATTTAAAACTATTACAAATAAAATTATAAAAGATTTTGAAGATTTTGAAGATTAGAGGTTTCTCTCAACAGTTGCCAAAGCACCTAATTTATCTACATGTTCAGATAATCTGTCCTGTAATTTTTTTAAATGATCAATCAAACTTGGCATTACTTCAACACTTATTCTAAAATTTTCTTTTCGTCTTGACTTTCCGTTATTAATAATACTTTCACCATTTGTTAATTTTATTTTTTTTACATTATGACCACTACTAGAAGTTGAATCTGAATAATCACTATCATAACGATTTTCTTTATCATCATCATCATCCATAAATATCACGTCATTAGCATTTTCACCTAATTCTTCTACCATAATATTTTTCAATACTTGCATATGTCGTTCGGAAGGGATTTTTTCAATATCAACGGCAACTCTTTTTCCACCATCAAAAGTTGGTTGCCTATCTTTTGCCACATCAGAAAGATCAATTATCACAGCAACTTCTTCCCAATCTTGTTTAAAACGAGATTCTAAATCTTTATATTTTTTACTCTTTTTTTTTGATTTAGTAAAACCATTTGACCATTTCCTAGTAATCTTTGATTGAATTGTTGAAGCAAGGAATTGTTTTTTGTTACGTAATACTTTTAATTCTTCAATTTGAGAAACGAAATCTCGAATATTGGTAATATCCATTCTTAAAGAGAATTGAGCTTGTTCAACAGAATTAGGAACATTTATTTCATCATCCAAGTCAAAATCATCATCCCAACTTTCACTTGGAGTAGCTATTAAAAAAAATTCAATCATGTGAGTAAAGCACATTTAAATTTTTTTTTTTTGAAAATTTTTTTTTTTTTTTATACATACGTTGTCGATAAAAACTTCTTGAAAAAGCAGTTGGAGGTAAAGAATTTGAACGATTATGACGAAATTTTGGAGGAGGAGTTATAGAAATTGGTAAAGAAGGTAATGAAGACCTTGCTCTTGGAGGGTTAATAAAATCATCACTATTAGTATCCCAATCTTCCTCTTCTTCTTCTTTTAAAGTTTCTACACCTCTAGGATTGAATGAAGCAACTGCAGAAGAACTATCAAAAGCTTGAGCTAAAACACCAGGTATATTTGGAGTAGAACTTATTTTACGATCCATAGTATATACACTTGTAACATCAGAATAAGTAGATGAAATATCATCATCTACAAGATTATCAAGGTGAACCATTAAAGGATGTATTGTAGTTGATTGTAAAATATTTTTTGTAGGAGAAAGATGTTTATGTTTTGAAAGAAATAATTTAAATCTTTTAAATGGACTTTTTGATGAAATTGAGATAGTGGACATTGAATGAACTGATAATCGTGAAGAATTTCTTGTCTTGGCTGGACGACCGAAAACATATCCAACACCTGCAGCCGTTGCAATTGCTCCGGAAGCAAATGCTAACTATTTTTTTTTTTTAAACAAAAAAAAATATATATATATTTATATATGTATATATGTATATATATATATACATATGTATATATCGATAGTTATACTTTAGTTATACTTAAGTAATATTTTATTTTTATCGAAAGATTAATCTTGTTTCATGAACAACTTACCGAGCTAATGGCACATTGCGGCATATCGATTATTATTATTATAATTATTATTATTTTATATGTTTAGTATATATATAATATATTATTTTCTTTTTTTCTTTTTTTTTTTTTTTGAGCAAGCTATGGGTTTTTTTCCTCTACCAACGCTGCCGAAAATGAAAAGTATAAGGGAATTAAAAATATTAATAATAATAATATATATATAAAGAATATTTATATATATATATCCAGTAAGCTTAAATAAGCGGAGGATGGGACGTAAAAGTCGACGCGCTTATAAGAAGAAATAGATTTTCTTGAAAATTAAATTCGACCGTTAAAGCTGGATGTTTATATATTTTGGTAAGAAAGGTCGTACGGGACGAAAAAAGGAGATTTTGATTAATATATATAGGTAACTATTTTTTTTATTCGTGCGACGATATTTTTTGTTATACGTTTCGTAAAAGAAAACAAAAAAAAAAAAAAAAACACTAAACATTTTTATAGAGAAAAGGAAACAATTGCGATTTTATATGTTAACTAAACATAACTAAACATGTGTATGCTTTAGATAACAGAGAAAACTTAAGCATATATATATATAAATAATATAAGTTGCTTTTTTTTCTATACTTTCTTTAATGCACGCACATGTCGCAATCCCGAAGATTAAATAAACATAATGGTGATTATAATAATTATCAAGTTTCACACGACCGTACTCAGGTGGAGATTCTTACCGTGATAAGCAACTTGCATAAAGCGATATCGAGCTCAGTTATCGTTTCTGATAAAATAAATTTAATGGAAGGAAAAAAAACCCACAGCTGCAAAAAAAAAAAAAGAAAAGAGAAAGAAAAAAAAAAGGACTAATAATTGAGAATTTAACGCTTCAAGAAAATGAAACGAATGCCAAAAAAGAGGGTAAACATGAGGTATAAATAGGCTTTCAAAAATAAATTTAAGGATAAAGACAACCCTGGGGGACGAGAATTTTATTTAATTGACGATATGGGATTTCGGTTGAATGGATCAACTCTACATTACGTAATAAAAGCCTCAGTAGTATATTAATAGATAATAATGTAGAAATAAATAGATTAAGTGGTACACATTTACATGTATGTATGTTAAACATATACTGTATGTGTACTGTATATGTGTACTGTATGTATGTGTGTTAAACATATTTAGTGATAAAAATTACAGTAACAAGTGATACATACGTGTTTAAATGGCTGAATCAATGATTTTATATAATCAAGAATGGATATTCTGCCAATGACCATTCTTGAACGTTTATGTGCGTATATGTAGTAAGTAGTTAATAGTCAATAACGATAAGTTATGTTATCACGTGAATATCATCTGATCTAGTGAAAATAAATGTAATAAGTATAATTTAAGTGTAATTTTAAGAGTAATATGACATCACGAAATCATTTCAGGTTTAAAGGTATTTTTTTCAAAGTTTAGTTGAAAACTTTATTTAAATAATGATTCGGAAATAATCGCCTTATAAATTCCTATAAAGTTTGAATAGCATTTAGTTTTTTTTTTCGGATCATTTTAAGAGTTAATACGTAGTAAATTGTAGAGTTGGAAAATAATTTGTAATATTCAAAAGAGTCAATCCGGAAATAGATAATTTCCTTGTTAAATTGATAACGCTAGGTTCCAGGATAAATAATAATGGCACTACGAAGTAGTATGTACCTAACATAGGAAGGATAATGATACTGCATAATTCGAATGCATGCAGGGAAATCCTATTTTTAAACAAAGAAACATATAGTTGAGTAGATAATTTTATAATTTTATTAATTAAATAATAAATTAAATAATAGATTAAATAAATAGATTAAATAAATAGATTAAATAAATAGATTAAATAAGTAGATTAAATAAATAGATTAAATAAATAGATTAAATAAATAGATGAGTGGATCCTTGAAACCCTTTTTCCGAATATGAACAAATTTTATTTTTATCATATTGAATGACATACTTCATTTAGTTTCCTGTCTTGGCTTATCTTGTTAATTTCCTGCTTGACCAAATTTACACTTATAAATTCCCAGCTTTTCTAAATTTTACCTCTTATTAATTTCTTACTTTTCTAAATTTTAATCTTGTTAATTTCCAGCTTGTCTAAATTTTAATCTTGTTAATTTCTTGCTTTCGAATAATTCGAATACACATTTTTAATTAGCGATATTACATACATATAAGTCATTTATTAAATCATATATATATATATATATTATATATTGATATAATTAACGAATTCATGATAACGCATTTACGTAAGCATTGATCAGAAATGTTGAACTTTATTTTATGCTTTCTAGAAAGTGAACATCCCAATCGCAGACACTTAACCAAATTAGATTTTGATATATCAATTCCGGGAACTTGTTTAAATATACATTTCGACCCTAGATATCCTAGATTAGTTGTGTTTATCACGTGATCAATACTTTAAAATTTTTCACTGTCGGCTAATCGCTATTCTAAATTTAGGCTTTTTACAATAGGATTGACATCAGCATCATCATAATCACGTGTAACAATAATGCGTAACAGTGTTATACGTAGTGATATGTATGCGTACACGGAACTTTACACAGAATTTACACAGAACGAATTTACACCGAAAAGAATGATTAGGACAAGGACGGAACAATTTTAAGGTAGTCAAGAAAATGCCAATAACACAATCTTATTAAGATATTTCAATGAATGAATAAAAGCGTTTAAAGTTTTAATTTTGCATATTATATTAACTTTTTTAATATATACACTTCATAAATATACGCTAAACAAAAATTGACAAAACACCGATAATTCTATTACAACTTATTTTACTTATTCTGCTCTTTATTCTGTTTATTCTACTTATCGTAAAAATCTTCTTTGCAACACGATAAATTATTAGCAACCAACATTTTGCATAATTGTACCTTAGGTCGTACGATGGCGAATATTTGTGAATAGAGTTTAATAAAGATAAACGTAGTGTTACATTCGTGAGGGGTATGAATCATAAATGTCAGAATGAATATCGTTCTATACTTAAAAAAAAGTGATATTGAAATTAAATATTTTTATAAACAATGATAGGCAATAACAGAACTATGTATTCATCTCTGGTTTTCTGCAATAATTTGTGAATCCATAAATTGGTACGTTTATTTAGTAGTACAAATAAATTATGATAAACTTAGAATATCACCTAAATGCGTTTAGAGACTTGACTTGAAAACAATAAAGCGATCCCCCGAAACGGTTTAGAATAAATAATTTTAATTATTTGTAATATTTGTGGTTGATTATTGGTTTTTGACGTATTGATTGATTGATTGAAAGTAATCGAACGAAGCGATTGGCGCATCCTTATTTATATCTTAAATCATGATCAGTTCGTTATAGTCTCTTACTTACATATGTATATTCGATTTTGATTCAATGATTCGGTGATTCGGCGATTCGGTGATTCCGGTGATTCGGCGGTAATATTAATATAATCCGAAAAAGGTGCTTTCCGTCTCATAATTGTTTTGTCAAGGGACGTAATTTTAGTTCTTATGAAAAAATCTCATGAACACAATAAATGTTCTCAATCATTCTGCATGATTACTTTTACTGATAATTAATTTACATTAAATCACATTAATTTACATTAAGCTACCAATTATCAATGACTGATGCTGATTTACAGTATATTATATTCAAATTGATCTTAACTGATCCTCGAATGCTCGGCATGTTATTTTACCGTTGTTTATTAACATTTATTTAAATCATTTGATTGCATGTCATTTGACTATCACTATTGATTTCAAAAACATTTTATAAATCATGAATATATAACACAATATCACTAAAACTCCTGATTAAATTCTTGATTATTTCGCGTTTAAATAAATTAAAATCGTGTTATTAATATATATATATATATTTCTATTTTTTTAAATTTTAATTTACCATCAATTTTTAGTATCAATAATATATTTCATATCACCGAAAAAAAGATCATCATTGGTTAAACTTTATAGAAGTGAATTTCGTTTCTCATAAATATGTCACAATACATAACTGATAAGTACGTATATACATACATACGTACATATATACATACGTACGTACGTACGAGCTTACGTACATTCTTTTTTTTTTTTTTAGAAATCGGAATCATCCCGATTTCAATTATGTATTATTCATTTATATTTTTTTTTCCCACACATATGTTTCAATGTTTCATACCCATGACACCGAAACTTTAAAGCTATTTTTTTAAAATGGTAATTTTTCTAAGTTTAGGTTTTATATAAATGCCAAAATGATGGGCACATGCATTAACGTTAAGCTCGGAACTAAATTTTATGGTAATTCCCAAGTTTAATCAAAATCAGGTTCACTCCCCAATTTAGATAATATCCCTCGAAAATTATACAATATGGCGCAGAACTTATTTATATGAACAATGCAAATCTTAACTGCGTCTTATTGTCAATTCATTATTAATTTACGGGAAATTATCTATCCGGTTTCCTCCACATTAAATAGTCTGTTCTTTTACTCGAATGTTTCTGTTTGATTTTTTCTAAAAATTACTTGTATCAATTCTTACAATTTATCATTATTTTTCTGCGTTATTTCTATTTCTATGCTATGCTATTATCTGATCTCTATGATCTCTATGATATCTATGATGTTCTATTGCCTATGTAAATGCTTTTATGTATGTAAATGCTCTATGTATGTAAATGTTCTACGTACGTAAATGTTCTACGTATGTAAATGCTCTATGTACGTAAATCCTCTATGAAAATGCTCTATGTAAATGTTTGGTGTAAATACTCCGTGTGAATGCTCCGTGTAAATGCTCTGTGTGTGAATGTTCCGTGTTATACATACCACATACTGTCATCATGGAATTTGTGTATTACTTCTATAACATAGACACACTTCTTATATTATGCAATGTAATTTTATCATTATACGTAAATTTATTTAATATTTAATGCAATGAAACCTTATTATAAATCTGACAAAATTTTTATGCAATAAAACTTTATTATAAATCTGACAATATTCATGTTTCTTTATTTGATTTAGTTGTTTTTTTTTGGTAAAAATTCGTAAATACGAATTTAAGATCTCAATTAAGATGTTCTAAATTTTTTTACGTACGTACGTACGTATGTAGGTACGTATCTGCATATTATTTGTCACCGCAGGCACTATTATATAATACGTATTAAACTAACCTTGACAATTATAGTTGTAATCAAAAAAATTGGCTAAATAATCATCATAATTTGAATACGTAGTCACACGATTTGTCGGGGTGGTAAAAATTTTATCAAATAATTTTATCAAATTTCAATAATTGATATCATTAAGTATGTATCGATTATGAAATGCCTTTTTTTTTATATATGAATTGTAATGGCGTCTACTTTAACGTTAATCATTGATTTTAAATATATCAAACATTACTAAAATAGTTAAAAATTTATATATAATTTTTTTTTTATACAGGTATCTACACGTATCGGATATGCATGCGTTAAATTATTGTTAAATAGTTAAATAAGCATACATATTACAATATATAAAATTCTCTAATACGTAAAACACTTCTATTTTAAAACTAATTACATACTATATCAATATATAATAAAATATATATGTAGAAACAAAACTTTTATATTTAGTATATATAATATTAACGTATATAATTTCAATCTATATATATAATATATATATATATTAATAAAACAATATATTGTAAACCTAAAAACTTACAAAGTATAAAAAACGGTGGTCTGAACCTACTTTGGATAGGTTAATGAAAAATGTCGGGAAGGCAATCTTACTTATATATGTCATAAGTAGGAATGGAATTAAATGAATTTGGAATTTCTTAGTTAAATTAGGGTTAGATTAGGGTGTATTCCTTAAATCGATTTTTACCTCAGATGATAATTGAGGCACCCCTGGTGAATTTTTACAGGAGGATTCCAAAATTTCTGAGTCGGATCCATCGGATTTAGGCCGACATTTAGCAATACAAGTAAACCATTTCTGAGTCAAAATTATCAGCTGGGCATTAGTATATAAAACTTTTTAGTGATCTTAGGCAAAATTTGTTAATTCCAGCCCTTTCGATCATGTTTCCGAGGTTTTCTGATATTTATTGACTGTCTCAAGAATAGTGTCAAGGTCTTGATATTGATTACTATTAAGGATGCAAACATTTATTAGAGTAATCACTACTTACAACATTATAACTATAACACAAAAGTTATACTATCTTAAGGTTATATTGCTGTAATATATCATGAAAGATTAAAATCAAATCTAACAAACTCAAGATACAAATCAATTGCTTAAGTAACTTAACAAATATCATCTTTAACTTTGAAGAGATGCTAGAAAGGTATTGTTAAAAATAATCTCTAATAATCTCTAAAAAAATTGATTTAACAATGACGTTTTGAACTAAATAAAAAAAAAAAAAACATTTTAATGGTTTTATTAATATAACAATTCGATATTATAAAGCTATGCAATTTGATTGGTCAGTACTCACACCAACTAGATAAATTTCTGCCCATAAAAATATAATATAGAGCACTTATATAACATACAACACTTATACGACATATGGTGCTTATATGATATATGGCACTTCTACTTATATAAAAAATGTGCTATATTGTCATAGTAGTGTACCGAAGGTAGCTACCTCTCAAGATTCGAAATATTTACATCTTTAATTACTATATTCTAATTATGAAATAACAGGCCATTACCTTATATTGCACCGGAGGTCTTAGAAAAAATGCTATTCATACCAACTTCTAATATTTATAGTATTGATGTCATCATGACTAAGATGTCAACTGGTCAAAACCTTTTGATGGTTATCAACTTGAACTTAGTCTTGCATTGCACATATGTAATGGATTGCGTTCAGAATTGTCACATTGAATTGGCAATGCCACATATATATGAATCCCGGTTCCCAAAAACAATCGTAATAAGTAACTTGATGAATAGATTAAATGTATTTAAAATTTGCAAGATATTCTTTACAGATTAGGAATGAGTTCAGTCAGTTATGACCAGTTATCGATTAGAATCAATTTAGTAAATTTTGAACTATTAATGAAAGTTGATCAGAATTAAATACTATTTATACTATCATGAAAGCAAAAAAAAAAAACCAAAATACTTTTTTAAAACTTAGAAATTAAAATTTGTTATCAATTATAGTTGATTATAACTGATGATTAATTTTGAAAATTTTGGATTTCAATGAAAATATTTTTTTTGAGAGCATGAACAAAATTTAATTCCAAGCAACTTTTAATCAATAGTTCAAAAAGAAAAAATCATTTCAAAAAATTTAGAAAATTGATTACAACTGATCGTGAACAATTATAACTCTACTATATATGAAACGGATAGAATCGAAAGCAATTTTTTTTTGGTCAAGAATTTACTAATCATCACGTAAAAGTACTCGAATAGTATATACAATTGAAAACTCATCACTTCACGAATAAACGTAATAAACCTTGAGATTAAATGTTAACAAACTAATAGAATATATGAAAATTCCTGATTAGTATTAAAACTGAGATTTTATAAGATATTTGAAATTGGAAGAGTATAAAACCAGAAAATGAAAAAGTTTTCAGATGATTAACTTTATATGAAATTAAATTTTTCTCTTAAGTTTGTTATAGTAAAATTATTGGACTTATACAGTATATAGATGACCGTTGGATTATTTATATAAATGAATACAGCTAAGTATATTTAATCTTTAAAAAAGTGCTACTTTTTATTATATCAGTAGTAACCATCACCGGGATTCTATATCTCAAACCTACTAGATAAAAAATTTAAGACACTAAACAAAAAATGTTTAAACCCTCTAAAAAATTTAACTAAAATTTGGATCTCGCCACAGGTTATTTTTAAGTATATTTATAATTAAAACATTTATTAAATAAAAAACCATACTTAACATTATTATAAAATTTTAATGAAAAAATAATTTTAATACGTATTTATTTAATTTTTTTTATATTTAAATATATTCAATCAAATAATAATTTTAAACCTATATTAATTGTGTAAAAATAATAAATAACCCTAATAAATTACACCAAACCTTTAATTTTTAAAAATACAATAAACAATTTTTTATAAAATAAAGTTTATCACCAAATTCAAATATAAATTTGGTATAAATTTTTACAATTTTACTGAAGGCGAAAATCTATATTGTTCTGACCAAAGTTCCTTAACCCATTTAGAATTTCCTACCAGTGCTTTAGAATTATCGGGTTTCTTTCTTATTGATGCAAATTGGTCAATCAAGTATAACCAATTCAATGTTTGAAAAACTGTAAAATATTGTTCATTTACTGTTGATTTTGCTAACAATGACATATTTTGATATAACTCATCATTTGTAAATAAAGTAAATAAATAATCTGCAACTTGAGCTGTATCACCAATGTTAGCAAGAAATCCAGTTTCTTCATGCTTGATTTGAAGTGGAATACCGCCTTAATAGATGAAAAAAAAAAAATGTAAATATTATAAAATATAAATCAACAACTAAAATGCGATTTCATACCTGCTCTAAATGCTATTACTGGAACACCTACAAATAATTTAAATATATATATATACTGTGAATAAAATGCCAAATAGAACTACAGTAAAATATGTATAAATACCTTTAGCCAAGGCTTCCGTAACTTTAATCTCAAATCCTTCCCTCGTACTAAGCTGTAACGCGACATGAGCACACCTTAACATGGTATTAAATATCTGATCACACGCTGGAAGACGAACAACAGAAACGTCATCCGCAACGTCAGCATAATCCGATCCCTGTAATATCGAGCAAGTTTGGTTATAAATTGGACCACCATCCGGATCATCAATGCTACTAGCTCCACAAATTATTAGTGATGGCATCTTTTCAGAGGTCCAGCCCTCCTTTTTAAGTTTGTCACGGAAAATCTTGAATGATTCAAGTAAAAGTGGAATACCTACAATGAAGTTATTACTCATTTAATTATTCAATATGTTAAATTATATATTAATCATAATCAACCTGGCTATAATAACACCCACTAGCTTAACAAAGATAATTTTTTAACTTTATACAATTGAGATTATAGCTAGTGTACTATATCCAGGTTGTACTGTATACATAATTAAATATACCTTTACTAGGATCAAATCTCGCAATTTGAACAATATAAGGTCTATTGAAATCAATCGCAACACCACATTGGTCGATAGACAATCTGTTATAAACTAATTTATAATAATTCAGATCCGATTGACTCAAACCTTTGTTCAACCCATCTAATGGATCTGTAGACGCCGGAAGAAGGACAACCTAGTATTAAAGAACAATCCATTATTTAGATGATTCATTAATTAATGTGGCAGTTGATGCTGAAACTTTTAATCTAGTTTATGAAAATTTTAAATTTTTTGGAGCCTTTTGTTAAGTTAGGATTTAAGATTATTATTAATAAAAAGAAGAGTATATATGAATTTTAGTAGGTATTATAGATTTAAATGGGGACCCTAAATTTCAGCATAAGCTACCACAATTAATAATAATCGAAAAACAGCGCACTTTTTCCCGAGGAACATTATCTGGCACAAAATTTTCTATAGGATGAGATATAAAAAGATCAGCTTGCGAGATAAACCCCCAGAGAAAATCCCAAACTTCCGCTTGGGGGCCAGTAGGGTCATTTCTAATAAGATCAGCGCAAACTATGTTGTGAATCATGCAAATATATTAGGAATACTACCTATAAGCAATCATATTATTATTTCGATTGCGAAGCATATAAATCGCGAACTATTATGCACTTACTTTCTATATGACTACGATAAATAATTTTACAAGTTGGGTTTAATTTCTTAATATGTGGAATAATACCACACACTGAATATAAAATATAACAAAAAAAAGGTTATATTTAAGACTTAAATAGTTGCGAATTTTAAGTTTTACCTTGCGGATCGTCAATAATAATAACGTCACTTGTTCTAATTGGACCATCTTCATCGCACCAGAAATGTTCAACATTGTCATTTGACCAAGCTATAAATGCATCTTTTTCCTCCTGTGTCAAACGCGCGTCAGAAGGTCCTACGCCCTGTATCACGTGTGAAACAATTTTTTTGTTATGCTAAGAAATATCTGTTTAATAGTTATAAAATATGAAAAAATGTATTCGTAACAGCTGTTACATATAACACTCATGTAGTTAGCCAATGGAATTTAGGGTTAGGGTTTGGGTTACCCGAATTTTTGTTTACTTTTATTGGCTAAGATGCTACAAATAAGGTATGTAACATCATGTTGCAATTAGAAAATATACCTGCAAAATGTTGTGAAATTTCCTCTTTGTAATATCGAAAATTTCAGGCCTTGGCTTGGCTACAAACCAATGGATATCCAGTTTTAAGAGACGACAAAGACGAATAAGCGCATGACGCATAAGAGCAACTAAATCAAAAAAAAAAACATGTATCTTATCCAATTTTAAATATTAACCCATTTTTTTAAAAAAATATATATATATATTACCCCCACCACCTTGAGGTGTCGCATTAAAAAATGAGGCTTTAACTTTTTTAGTTTTTAATTGATCAACAATTTTTAATAAAATATTCCAAGTTTCAGGGCACACAGTATTTTCATAATGTGCTAGATCCACTAATTTAATCATTCCGTTTAAGTCGACTTCAACTTCATGTCTGTATCCAACGGAAATCCTTGGAATTGAACCTGGCATTTGCGGACTTAACCTACGATAATGCCAGTTGATCAGTGAAATTTATTTTGCATAAAGCGAAAGTTGCATTTATTTAATTACCAAATAACAGCTTTTCTAATTGCTGAACTAGCTCGTTCATCAACGCTTTTTCCTTTTGTACCAATAATAAATGGCAGAATATCACATTCTAACCACAATCTGGATGCCAAGCTTGGTGCTTCAAACAACAATGTTTTAACTTTCTTTCCATTTACTTTGCCTGCCGGTTCTTTAATTTTTATATGAGCGCCAAGTCCAATAGCATGAACTTTATAGTTCTGAGATTTTGCATAAGCGCGAATTTTCTCAAGAATTATTCTAGAAATTTTTTCAACATATTCTACATTTTTGTGACTTTCTCTTTTCGAGATATCCGAAACATCAATTGATGAAACTTCAAAATCGATAGAATAACAGCCATCATGTGTGCAAATTGAATACTCAGCTTCGTCAGTTTCTTGGTTATAATCCACTTCTAAACCCAAATAAATACTTTGTGGAAGAGCTGTTTCGACAGCTCTTCTATGAGTTGTATAAATTATTGTCATTTTTTTTTTTATAAATGTTTCAACTTGAAATTTTTTAATTTAAAAAAAATATATCAACTGGTTTTATTTATAACGAAAAAAAAGTCATAATAATTACGTCATATGCGTCATAGCTTATTACGTAACTCATATGATTGAATCATACGATTAAGTGGCGCCATTTGTCATGTACCATTCCTTTTATTATATAAATAACAGTGTGTTGGGATTACAGAAGATCAGTATGGTATGTACGTACTCAGGCAAAAATTTGTCTAATTGGCTAGATTCGTAGATTAATTGTAGATCTACCTGTGATTATTAGCCAATCAAATCACACAATTTGCAATTCGTTATTTTATAATATTAAACGAAAACTTCAAGAAAAAAATTTATATATAAATCGATAAATACGTATGATTTATTGGTTTATATACGCATAAAAGATAGATAGACGAATATAAAATAGAGTCAAAGTGGTAAAACAAGGCTTGAATCACTAACCCTACATCTATAAACCCAGATTGATATTTATAGTTAATAAAACTCTTACGTTTTAACAAACCAAGTCAACTTAAGAATATCTTAAATATAAAGCATAAATCTCTCATGCGAACAAGTTTGCCTTGCTTCAAAACCTAACTTGAAATCTCAAGCTTTAAAAAAAGAAGCAATTGCTTAATTAATAACTATATACTTTTGTTTTTGTCATTTTAAAATTTAGACGTAGCATCTTTTCTTTACCTCTTGCAGAAAGTCGTGTCAATGCCAATTCCTTTTAAATTAGAGATTATTTTTAAAGCTAGCTTTCTAGTACCTCTTCGAAGCTAAAGATGATGTTTGTTAAGAATGGTTACTTGTGTAATGTTGCGTTCTCAAAAAGTACTCTAAATCATATAAATAAGTTACCCGAGCAATTGATTTGCATTAGCCAATCAGACGAATTTCTGCCTATGACGTACATACGAATAGAATTAGTACCCTAGCCCATGGTGAAAACGAAGTGTCGGGTCATGTGACTTCCGAAGCATCCGGTCTGATATCTAAAAATCAAAACAATCGAAGACAACATATAAATAAAAGGAAAAAACCATATATTTAGGGTTAGGAAATCATATCATATAGTAAAATTTTGCGCAGGTGATTTAATAAGCAAAATTTTGAGCTATTAGCAATTTTTGAAAAAAACTGTTGTTTTCGTAAAATTTCACGTTACGAATAATTTATTGGATATTGGTGTTAAATGACTATAAAGTTTCTTTCGGGATATCATACAAACTATATCCTATACATT
>CAJVQA010002357.1:0-22232 GCA_910591915.1 Cetraspora pellucida
TGTAAAAAGCATGTTTTAATATATATATATTATAAAATTTTAATAAAAATTAAATATAATTATAAAAAGTTTTATTATTAACATCTTTCAATTTTTTATAAAAATTTTAATCGAACATGCAAATCATATGACAAATGATCTACATCAGACTCTACTCTTAAGTTGCTAGAAAAAACAATCTCAATGATATTAAATTTATTTCAAGGCAGAAAATCTAAAATAATTACACATTGGGGATACACAAAGGCATTTGTAATAAATGATTGAATTGAACAAGGGGAGGTACTTTCATCATTAATATGGAGAGTATTTTATGATCCACTACTAAAAAGAATACAGAATGATGTAGATCTAAGTTATACAACAGTAGTAGCAATTCCAAATAATAACAAACTAAACTACACAACAGAGATAAAATCATATCAAACAGTAATGGCATTCACAGACGATACAACATGAATAGCAAGTAATAAAGAGCAAATGGAGCATACATTACAAATTGCCAAAGATTTCTTTAAGCTCAATGATATTCAAATAAATGGAAAGAAATCAAAACTCATTATAATGAATTCAAGTGAACTGAAAGAAAATAGAAAGGTTAGATTGAATAACGAATAGATTTTTGAAGAAAAAAAAACCAAAATAACAAAATTCTTAGGAATTTGACTAAATAATAAACTTAATAAAGGCCAAGTGAAAACAAGAGCCAAAGAATTAATGCATTCTACAGCAAGGCTGCTCAATACCAAAAAGATAACAGATGCTTAGATATCATATATAAACAATATGTGTATAGTGCCAAAGTTGGTATATATGCTTCAGGTATCAAAGCTTTCAAAAAGAGCAATCGATTCTATACAAGGGCTTATAATAAGAGTAGCTAAACACAAGCTAAAAATTGCAAGAACAATAAGCAATAGTGTAATTATTCATAGAAATCTGAGCAACTGCAATGCATTATGAGACTAACTGCTAATTAAACAAATCACAAGTCTGCACACACGAATTAATTTAGCAGGTCCTGAAGAAAAACTAATAAAAATTAGAATTAATCAGAGTTTGCTGAATTAGAAGCAACAGAAACAAATTGGCAGAAAAACTCAGCAAAAGTATGCAGCAACTTATAGAAAAACAATTTAGCATGTTAGCTAATGCTAAGAGCTAAAGAGTTACAAATATTATTTGATTTTAATAATATAAACATAAAAAAAACAGAAGAAAGATTAAAAATCGCAGATGTGTTAAAGGACAAGTTTATATTACAAGCAGCTTTGGCAGTAAGAAAGCTTAATATATTCTCAGTAAATCAACTTATCAATAAAGAAGCTAATAAAATAATTTTATGATAGCAGCTCAAACTACTAAGAAAAAAATCAAGCAAAAGAAAACCAGCAAAATGGTTTAAAAGAATCAAAGAAACCATGCTAGAAGACAAAAGTAGTAGACAACTCAAACCAGAATTTATATTATCAGAAGGAAATAAAGAGTTATTACTACAAACAATCTTAGACAGGTGCTCAAATAATAACAGGAAAAAAGAATAGGTTGTACTAAAGACACCATGAATAGGAAAAAAAGAAAACTTAATAATTAGGAAGATAGTTGTGAATATATCCAAAAAGGTGCTTACAGAACATTGAAAAGCAAAACCACAAGAAAACAATACAGGCAAGGTTTTGGAAAAATGTAATGGTTGTAATTTAGATCAAATTGGAGAACAGAAAAGCTGTAAAAGGTGGAATAATAAAGAAGACATTCAAGGCTTTTTATCAAAATTTATTAGTAAGAAAGAAGTGTCCAAACTTGAAGTAGAACAAGAAATGATAAGGAAATTAGAATACAATAAGTTAATCAAACTAAGCAAACAGAAAAGTCCAGTCAAAGAGATAGTGTGTGAAGATTTAGACATAGAGCTTATTAAAAAATAATGACTTAGTCAAGTACTTAAAGAAAAGCTAGTTCATAAAAACCAAAAAAACAAACTAGAAAACAATAAAGAGCTGATTTTCTATACAGACAAATGAACAACTCTTTCCGACAATCCCTTGTACCAACTTTTTTTCAAAAGTCTGACCTATGAAAACTATATAGTTATTATATTTAAATATAACAAAATTCTACTTTGGATAACTAGGGAGGCTATTCACTGCATGTTTGGTTGTAACTGAAAAGAGTTGAAAAAGATTCGAACTCTTGTAAGCAAAGTCTCTTAGTAAAACTGAAGTACTACTAAGCAAAGAAGTAATAGATAAGCTCTGGAGCTTTGTCAAGTGCTATAAGGGCTTAGGCCTAAATAGTTACTTGGTTTAATATAATATTCTATATAGCGTAACTCTTACAACTTCTTTTCAAGTTGGCTCTTCTTTCCACCCTTCTTACTGGATTTTTCTTTCAGAATTTTTATCAAAAAGTAGGAAATCTGGCATACCCCCTCCAAAGGATCAACATTGTTTACCTTTCTAAATCAGTAACATTAGTCATGAGAAAACCACGAGACGAGTATCGGACCTATGATGGACAATATATGTCAAACTCAAGATGTAAATAAAAACTTCGACCATTCTCCTCACATGATAAATGGAATATATTATAATATAGAGATAAAGCAAATGTGAAATATTCTTTATTTAGTATTATATAGAATTTTTAAAGCCTGGCACAGGCAAAAAAAATGTCTTTATGTTTTTTTTGTTTTTTTTTTGTTTTTCTTTTTGTTATTTTTTTCTTTTTTCTTTTGGTTTACATTTAGGTTTTGTAGTTAGTCCCCTCTTTTTTTCTTTACTTCCTTTTAGTTTTTTCTTTTGTATATCTTGTTGTTCTTTAGGCAAGGATTATAGAATCCTCTTGCTTGATAATTAAAAGAGAGGAAAAAATAATCAAAGATGAAGCTAGGAAGACAATATTGGAGCTTGTCATGAAAGGGAGAAGACCCTTTCATTATGGACTTTAAGTAGTTTGATAAGCGATTTATTTCTGCTTGAAGTAATGTAGCAGGTCTGCCCTTAGATGCCATTAGAGTAGCCAAGTGATGCTAGACTTAGTTGTTAAACATCGATGTAATTGTAATAATTACTAGAATATTAATAAAATACTAGCATGACTGCCTAAGATTAAAAAAATATATATATATATATATATATATACAGATGAATCATTCAAGAAATTAGTAACAGAAAACTTAATAGAAAGTGATCATATAGAAGTAAGATGAGTACAAGTAGATAGTAAAGAGAAAAAAGTAATCAACAAAGGTACAATTGGTGCATGAAATTGGCCTTTATCAACAAAATCAGAGTTACTTGTGATCTGGTATATGCTGCTAATAACACCAAGAAAGAAAAAAAATCAAGATTTACACTGATAGTACAGTAGCAATAGCAGGCCTCAACAAAGGTAAAAAGCTAAAGTCAAGTAGACATTGGATCAAAGAAAAGAATTATAACCTTAAGAGAAGTATTCTAGAATTACTTAGTTTAAAAGAATTAGATTTAAATTTAGTTAAAATAAAAGGACATAGTTGTAACAAATGAAATGATAGAGCAGATAAATTAGCAAAAGAGAGAGGCAAAATAGATAACACTGATAGAATAATAGAGGTGCCATTTTCAAATTCAAATGTTTCATTCTGCTAAGAGAATTTAGTAATCAAAAGCTTGATGAAAAAGTTTATCAAAAATGTACTAAAACTTAAAGTCAGAGCAGAATGGAAGTTCATATCATCAATTCAAAAAACAGAACCAACCTTGAAAAAAGAAGAACATGACTGATCAACATTATAGCAAAGCATTAAGAGTCAAAGTGAAACAAAATGTATAAGTATAAAAAAAAATAGAAAATTAGCAATGCTAATTAAATGTGTAAATGAAAAACTATCTGTATTCAAGACCTTGACACAAAGATGATCAGATTTATACAAAAACACAATTTGTATACTTTGTAATAAAGATCATAAAGAGGATCAAGACCATCTAGCAACATGCAGCAAGCATAAAAAAGAGTAAAATGATACAGAAAATATATCAATCGATTTGGCATAGACAGTACTTGCAAAAGAAACCCAAAGAAAGATGAATAAAGAAGAACTTAAAAAACTTTTATAAAGAATTTCAAAAAAAGAAAGATTAGTAAGCAGATCCAAAATCATCAAAGGTCTAATGCAAGGAAAAACCAAAAAGTTGGTACAAGATATTACACAATCTCTAAAGAAAACCAAGAATTTTATAACAGTGTTCACAAATGTAGCATGAAACAGATTCTTTAAAAACATATAAAAAAAATAGTATAATATTGTTGCTAACTAGGAAAAATTAGTAGGAATTAAAACCACAATTAAAAAGAAAAAAATAACAAAAAACAAAACCTCTCAAGCAAGGAAGCACATAAAGAAGAAAAGGCTTTAAATATAGATGAACAAAATCGAGCTATGAGAGAGAAAAAAGTGAAGAATAAGGTTCAAATCCAGAAAACATAACTCGATTCAGTTTTTAGTTTTGTAAATAGAAATGTAAGACCCTTCTTTTAGAGTCTTACTGGCTAGCTTGGTATAGCTCCAGGCCAGAAATAAACACCTGGTCTATGTGGCAAACCATTTCTAAAAACTCATAGAAGTAGCCAGAGAATGTTGAACCAAATTTAAGTTAACTTTGTACAACTTGTATACAAGAATCTTAATAATGATAATCAGCAAGGCTGTCTAAGATATAAAAAAAAAAAGATAAGATTTAAATACCCAATCTACTACTTGAAAGGTTGACAACCTGACTACTTCACTAGATTACTACACTTTTTAAAATATGCTTTTGTAATTGTATAAATTTGTAAATATATTTAAAAAGCTCTAAATAAAAAGATAATATATATAAAAGATGTAATAACTTAGTAAAGTAAATTAGTTATTAATCTCTCAAGTAGTAAGTAGTAAGTTCAAAACCTACTAATGGCAAAAATTTGAATAATCTCTTATATAATATATAGGTAGTATTATAGTGATAGTATTTTGTCGATCAGTTGGAATAAGATATCTGTAACTATAGTTGTATTAGCATGACTGACAGGTCATGAGACATCTGCACAATATTGAAGTTATATAGAAAAATACAAACTAGTATCAGATGGTACAAACCCAAGATAAGTTCTTATGCCTATATAAATCTGTAGAACTGGGAAGCCAAAACCCACTTGAAAAGACCTGAGTAGAAAGGTAGTATAGATCTTCAATAGTACTACTGTAAAGACTAAATCTAGGAAATGAATACTAATATAAAAGAAATTAGATAAGCAAGAACCTCAGATAAGAGGTACTACCAGCCAGACCACCAAAAGTTTTGAACTGAAGAAAAAGAAACTTGAAGAGGCAGACCTTTGAGATATCAAGAACAGGTTATAGTTCTTCTGAGTTAATAGATTGGGAATTTGAGAACCAAAGCAGAGTATAGCTAAGTACTAAGAATATGCTATAAAGCCAGTACTAGGGTTCAGATGAACTTTACAAAAGCAAGCCTTATTAGCAAAAATTAAATATAAGTAGTTAGTTAGCAGAAGGGCCTTCTGGAGCCCTACAGTTAGGTAATGTATTCTGAAATATGTAATGGTTTGACAGACATACAGACAAAGAGATCAGGATTAGGTTAAATGATACCATTTAGATGTTTGAAAACTTGTGTGCTATCTGCTAATATAGTATAAAGCTCACCTTATACAAGTTATATAATTATAATTGAATTCATAATAAAGACAGTAGCTGCTGATAACTAACAATCTTAGCAAAAGCAAAAAAAAAAAAAAAAGAGATAATATATATCTTTAATAATATTATATTTTTAATAATATTATTACAAAAACTAGACTTAAAAAATGTATACTAATATAAAGAAATTAAACAACTAAAAACTTTTAAGCAAAGAATATTACTAATCTGATTGTCAGATTCAGATTAGAGAAAAAAATTAAACCAAACTTAATATATCAAAAACAAGTTATAGTTCTTTTAAGTTATTTGAATTAAAAATTCAAAAACAAAACAAAAGTATACTAAAATACTAGAATTTGCTATAAAATTGATGCTAGAGTTTAGATAAACTTTGCAAAAGCATACCTCTATTAATAGTTTATAGAATAAATAGATTAGTTAACAAAAACATCCAAAACTTTACAGCTAAATAATATGCTTTAAAATAAGTAACAACTTGACAGATATATAAGAAATAAGACTAAATACTGAATTAGATAACACTTAGATATACAGAAACCTGACACTACTTGTCTAGTAAAGTATAAAACTTTTAAATAAACTGCTTAAATAAGCAACTAAAAAATGCATAAGTAACTAGTTGTACACTTATTTTTGTACAAGTTATATGTAATATATATATAATTAAAAACACAAAAAAGATAATGACTGCTATAAAACATCAACCTTAACAAAAAAAAGTTTTACATTTTATTACTATATAAAATTTTTTTGTAACTAATTATATATATGTTGTACTCTACTCTTAAGCATAACTTAATTAGCATAATTTCAAAATTCAATTTACTCTATAACCATTTCTCTAATAAACAGTTTTTTTGACAATGAATTGCTAATAACAACATTTTCTAAGATCCTTTATTGTATCTTGGGATTCTTTTATCTGTATTGATTTAAACTATTTTCAAGCACTTCTTTTAGTAGTTTACAAAACAATCTAATTGATTATTTAAATCAAAAGAAAAAAAAATCCGTGCTATAATATTTACTGTATTTTTTTTTATAGAGTTGTATTAATTGGTTAAGATTAAAGCATGTTTATAATTATATTTGAATGTTCAATAAATTTATTTATTAGTCTTTTAATTAAATCAATGAAAAATTAAGAATGCTAAACATCCAGAAAACAGATGTGAATCTTAATTTGGGCCACTCATATAAATATTTTAAAAATTGCATTTTTACTATCAATAGTTTTATATTTTTAATGCACTTTCATAATTTACCGCAATGGAAGCTATTAGATATTTATCGTAGTATCTTATCTCTCATTTAAGATTTATGTATGCATTAGTTTTATGAGTAAACATAATGTTAAAATTTAATTTTTCTAATAAGGGCGCCAGTGACGCTTACTTATGCATTAATTAATAATTATCTATTATAAAAATATTGTAAGTAGCTTTTAAATTTACAAATTTTGTCACAACACAAATTGAACTAATTTCAAAGCACTAATCGTTTTTAACTTCACTATCTTTAACTTTTTTCTTAAAAAAATAAGATTAAAAAGATTTTGAAACAGAATATTGCAAATTAAACTAACCTAATAAATTAGTCATATTAGATGGGAGTTCAACAGTTGAACTTGCGAACTGCTTCGTAATGGAGCCACTAAATTGAGTGGATACTACGTATAATGAAACACTGCTTAATTATAAAGTATTACTTACGAAGTAGAAGAAATTTTGATCTAATTAGTACCTTTAAGGCTCTCTGTTATTTCTTGTACATCAATTAATGTACTACAATATTTAATTTGAAGCATTGACAAAGATCTTAGTGATGCTTTTTTGTTTATACTGTCAGCTTCGATAAATTTCTTTTTTATATCAAGATCCTCTTTATCTATTAAATCTTCTGATTCCATAATTATTTTCCAATGATTAATTTTTGAATAAACATATTCAGCAGTAGGTCGATTTTGTGGATTTGAATCCATGCAATGATTAGCTAATTCAATGAAGCATTCAGGAGTTCCATTAGCAAATTCCGGACGTAAACCATGGCAAATAGCTACCGCAAGTTTGGTATCGTATTTAGTATCATCATAAGGTCTTTTTCCAGTTGATATTTCTGTCATTATAACACCTAAACCATAAATATCTGCTTCTTGTGTATGTTTCTGACCCATGAGAATTTCTGGTGCAACATATGGCATAATACCATAAACACCTCCTTCTGAATTATCATCATTTTGTTTTCTAGATAATCCTAGATCTGTAATGTATGAAATTATATCTCCATCGATACCTTGATTCAGTAAAATATTGCCACTGTGAAAGTCATTATGAATAAGTTTGGTTTTATGAATTCGAGACAAATCATAAGATATATCTGCAAGCAATTTTAATTTTCTTTCCCATAAAAGTTCTCTAAAATATTTAGTTAAAAAATCATGAAGATTTCCTCTATTGGCAAATTGATATACCATCATATATTGACCAGTCTCTGTATGCTGAGTTAAACCGTATACTTCAAGTTCACTACCTTCTAATCTACATTCCATGTGATTTTTAAACTTAGAAAATATATAAATAAAATTTTGTAAGATAATATTGTGAGTAATAAATTTACAATTAAATAAATAATTCAGTTTACCTCAGCTAAAAAATTGAAGGAGTTCGTTTGAGAACCAGGCAATGTTTTAAGAGCGACTTCACTTGATTTGTTACGAAATCGTACATAACCCACACTATTATCACCTTCAACCATTCTTTTGCCATCTAGCCAAACTGCTGAATATACTGTACCAAACCCTCCTTTGCCAATAATTTTTATATTGTCTAGTCTTTCAAATGGAATCCATTCAATTACTTTTTCATATGCAGTAGCTTTAAGTTGAAAATCCCTGATGAAATCGTCAATATTCTTATCACCACTTGTAATTGTTTCTTGAGTTTCTATTGGAGCATCACACAATTGGCACCAAGCTGGATAAGTATTGTATCGTTTACAATGTTTGCATATTCCATTAATGGGCTTTCTTTTATCATGATAAAAATCAAGTACAATCATGTATTGACCGGTTTCCGTATTTTGAGTAATTCCATATATTTTATATTTCTCTACTTGCATAAGAATTTTAAACTTACAAAAAAATATGTTAAGTAATTAGATTGTATCTCATTCTTTAAAAAAATAATTTTAACTTACTTTTTCTATAAGATTCAAAGTGCTTGTTTGGGAATAATGTAATTTCATGAGGTCAACACATGATATAGTGCGTGATTGTGTATATTTTCCATATTCACCTTTAATAGTTCGTATACCATTCAACCAGGTAGCTATGAATACTAAATCCGATTTTTCATCTATTTCTTGATACGATTCTTTAATTTCTAAATTAGATTTCTCTTTAATTCCTTTATCAGATTCTTTAATTTCTTGTAAATTAATTAGTCTATCATATGGAATCCATTCAATAATTTGCTCATATTCCTCAGCTTTGATTTGAAGGTCTTTGATAAATTTATCAATTTCTATGTTTCCACTTGTCCATTCTTGAGTTGTTTTCCATGGATCACAAGATTGACACCAAGCAGGAGAAGTATTATATTGTTTACAGTGAATACATTTTCCATTTGAAGCATTTCTTCTAGAATTAAACTCATCTGGTACTACTATTATATATTGCATTGTTACTGGATTTTGGCTAATTCCATATACAATATTTTCTTTCAGCTGCATATAATTTGTAAGCTTAAGATTTAAACGAGTTAATAATATTACAATATGCTATATATACAATAAGCCTTGTAAATAATATTAGCTTACTTTTGTTATAAAAACGTCACTTTTTTCAGAATCTTGCAATATTTTAAGGTTAACCCCACATGATTCAATACGTGATTGTATATATTCCATGAGCCACCCTTTAATTATTCTTTTGCCATCTAACCAAGTCGCCATAAGTACTGTGTTTGGTTCCTCTTCTCTAATCATTTGCATGTTAACCAATCTATTAAATGGAATCCATTCGATCATATTTTCATATTCTGTGACTTTGATTTGAAGTTCTTTGATATAATCATCAATATTTTTATTTCCACTGCTCCACCCTTGAGTTGTTTCCAAAGGATCACATAATTGGCACCAGGCTGGAGAAATGTAAGGCTGCTTACATTTTGAGCATTTTCCATAAAAATCATGTCTTTTTGTTATAAAATACGTATAATTTATTAAGTTGTATTAATTACTAAAAAATAAATGATGATATTATAACAAGAGCTTACTAACCTTTTCATTCATTAATTCAACAGTTGATTTTATAAATTAATTAATATTTATGAATAATAATTTTACAAACCATGTTTACTTACTTACTATTTATAAGATTAATAAAATATATATATATATATTAGAATTTTGAATGCTTATTGAGACGTTTATTCTATAAATTAAATTGATACTTACAAACTTATAATTTCCATAAAGAAAGACATGTATTTAATGATGATTCTTTATTAAATACTAATTTGATATATAAACCTTAATACTTACTTTCTTTAATAAAATAAAACATGATTATTGTTATAATACAGTATATATAATGGTAAATTAATAAATTAAAAAAATTTTATACTAACCGTCTAATAAAAATTTGATTAGAATAATGGTTATTTATTAAGCGTGAATATTATATAATATATACCTGATAATGATTTATAATATATACCTGATAATGATTAAAGTTATCATCTTGCTCACATAATTAAAGATGGTCATATAAATTTTAAGGCAAGATGTAACAAGCAATAGGAATGGCAACATTTCATATGTCCAATTAAATCTAGCATATTTGTAATAAAAGACCTATTTAAATAATATTACAAAGTATAACATTGAAACAGAAAAGTGAATTAATAGAACCGAATAACATTGTACAAATACACAAATTATTAATTCATTTAATAATCTCAACGATAAATATAAAATGTATCATAGCCTCGATATAATCATTGGGTTGATAACTAAAGTTTAATGTACGTAATTTGGTGATGGATTTGAAGGCGTAGGATTGATTTCATTACCATGGAATGCTCAGAAACTAATATTGTTGAACAAAAAAATTTTGTTTGTATTAGGGCTGGAGTCTAAGTTAATTGGATTAGAAAGAGCAATATTACAGTAAAATTGCATAAGAAAATTTTTGCTAAGACTCTAAAGGTGGTTGACTAAACAATCTTTGAAATAAATACGATTCTTACAGAGAAAACGTTTACTTCGAATTTTTTTATGTTAGGTTTAAACATTTTTTCACCAATTTGAAACAGGTGATGATTAAAGCCTGAATAGTTAAGTTTAGATTAAAAATATAGTTAATATCATAATCATCACCTGTTTTTAATTTTTGAAAATTATGTGACAGTAAAATCAATCCTACGCCCTTATGTTGTCCTAAGATGATATAGAGGCTAGTACTTTTATCTTTTATAAACAGAAAAAATAGTAGCGTTTTAATCTATTAAAATGATTATATTGAAGTTAGTCTGTATATTTACTCACTTGGATAATAATTTGTGGAATATTTCTGAAAAAAACATCAAAGAATGCACCCCACATAATCGCAATCCCGAATATACGCTTAAGCATATTAAATATATTGATTTGCTCGTATCGGTATGGTCCCTTAGTAAACCTAGGTACATCCCTCAAAATGAACAAATATTCATAATCAGTTGCTGTTAAAATAATGAACATGGCCGTTAAACTACGATGTTTTATAACCCATTGTTGAAAGCTTTTTCCAATAACAGGATCTTTAAATCCCTTATAAATCGTATAGGTTGCTATATAGAAGTTTGAGAGTGCTGAAATATTTAGGAGCAATAAACTTTGAACATGTATTTTGCAAGAATTAAAAGGTTGTTAATTTAATGTTTAGAATCAATAGAATTAAAAAAAATTATTAGAAATACCTTGGAAAATAAAGTTCTGGCACAACATTAGAATATGTCATAACAAAAACAGTTGAAAAAAAGAAATTTGGGATGATTAGTCCAAGCCTTAATATTGCAGAACTTATTGCCTCAAATTCTTTCGATTTTAACTTTTAAGAGAAAATTATATTAATGTTCATGAAGAAAAGCTTTTAAGAAAATATCTGATAAAACAAAGTTACCTTATAATTAAGTATATGAGACAATAAACAGAATATTATATAAATAATAATTGCAACGATTACTTGTACAAAGTATTCATTCCATGCACTTAGCATAATCCCTGAATATAAAAATTAGTCGTGAATTTCAACTCTGACAGAATCTTTAAATGAGATTATTAACTCACCACTTGGCTTAAGGCCAAAAGTCGAGTCTAAGTCATTTGTCAAGCCAATGGAGAATTCAGTAACTGCCTTATCTGTAATCATAGTATCTAAATTTGACACCACTCCTAGAACAGTGTTTTCATTTTGTGCTGGATTTGGTGAATTTACAATTAAGATATAAAATTCAATATTTTCTAAATCTGTAATAGAATCATGAATAGGTCGAGGGTATCCATATATATTTAGACGTTCACGTCTGACTGGCAATTTTATAGAAATTTCATCTAGTAAAGAGTTAAAGTATATTGTTTGGTCATTCCTAGAGAGGGTTAAAACAGTTTTTGTTGCTTCCGTAGTGAGATGGGCCGAATAGACATTTCTATCTTCTGTAAAAAAGTACAAGAAGAGTTTAAACATATGAAAATTTGAAGATGTGAATCTTTATGTTACATTACCTGAGGGGGGCGCTCTATATACTAAATAATATAAAATATCAATTAAAATATCAATAAAATAAAAGTCAGATAAAGCCAAAATATTACTTGAATTATATTTCAGATTCCCTCCTACAAATCCTTTTAGAGGTTCATTATATTCTTTACTTTTGACAAAATTGTTATCCATTGTCACAGAATACAATTCTCCATACTCATTGAACGTGCTACTAATGACTTTTATAATAATGGTTTTCCCATCTGGATCGATTGTACAAAATTCCTCCATCGATGCTGAAACTCGTTGTCTAATGCTGTTATCAGAGGTTTTGTAGATAGTGAGGTTGCCAGTTGACAAAACAACAGGATCAAAGAAGGTGATTCTTAAAGCGTTCGTTAATGAATTGACACTAGCATTAATAGGTGGGGTAATTTTGTCAATTAAGAGATTTTTATAACCATTGTCTAAAAAATATATATATAATATCATTACCATTATAAAAAAAAAATTTCAAGTGATTAAATTTACATAATAGTTGATATAAACATACCATGATCCTTCAGGAATTGAGGCAACGAAATAGTTAACAAAGACCAAGAAGTATTTTGACTATTTGTATAAGATGAGGCAAGCATAAAAGTATTATTATTATTCATTATAGCATAAACATCAAATTCATTGGTAATAAAAGGACCAAGTCGCTCAAAAAGTTTATCTTCATTATAAACACCAATATAATGATAATTAGTATTACTATTAAAGTTATAAAAGGTAGTATCAAATATATAACCGCCGAATGGCATTTGCACCCTTTTAAAATCTTGTTGAGGCAAACCAGTTAGTTTAGGGGGAGGTATTAAAGTTGATGATAACACTGCTCCTGATGACAAAAAATTAATTTCTACATAGTACGATATGGTGCTACCGTTCACGAAAACTGTGCAAACGTGGCCAATTCCAAAGGGCACTGTAACACACTGAGTTTCTAAATTTGAAATATTAATAACTCGATGAAATCCTTGATAGAGAATAAAAGCGTGCTCATTTGAAATTGTTTGATTATAGGATATGAAGATGACATTCAGTTCGACACGCGTAAATGAAATGGTGGCATTATATTCTATTTGAGAAGTATAAGCTTGAAATATTGCATAACCACTATCAATAGTGGACAATGAAGTGGTCACTAAAGAGGTTTCTTCTAAATTAATCAAAACGTTATCACTTGACAGTCTTGATAAGTTTCCAAAATCATCACTATATGGTTATAATAATAAAATATAAATACATTAATTATAACAAACAATATAAAATGCACCTATATGTTTAACAGCATATACTGTATACGTTATTATTTGTGCTGTATTATAAATTTTTGCTAGTAAAATTTGGAGTCAAATTTAGGTGTTTAGGATAAAAGTTCTTTTTTGGGCACTGAATATACCAAACATTTTTACTTTGGGTACCAAATACTGATTATTGAAACGGATTTGAAATACGGCACAGCAGCAACTATGGTGTTAAACACCTATGGTGCACTTTAGTAAATTTAAACAAAAACGATAATGATTATATATATTAAGAATATTAAATTACACTAAATATTGCTGCCATTCGATCCACTTTGATGTGTCATTGTTTACAACAACATATCTAAGAAATCCGAGCTTCTCGTTTACGTTTAACCGAATTTTACTTTCTGAGACCCAAGAACCTTGAGGATTCACATAAGATGGGCCATAATATATGACACTGATTATTTATAAAATTATGATTTATTAATAGATCGATAATAATAATCTTTATAAAATATTTGTTGTCATACATACCTTAAACTCTTACCGCTCCAATCAATAACCTGTCCCCATTCCTCATAGGTTTTAAGGTCAGAAGTATTGTTAGTTTTATAATAATTTACAAGAATAAATGGTTGTTGCAAAGGGAATATTTCAATAGGATTCACTAAAAATTCATTTTTAAAAAGGCAAAAGTTCAACGAATCTATATCTAAATTGGCATTAATTTCGATAACGGTTCCGTTTAATTGAATAACTCTTATACGTAATATCGGTTCTAAATTAATTCCATTTATTCTTGAGCAATCGGCTGTTTGTATACCATATCGTATTATATGGACAAGAGTTGTTCCATCGTCATAAGTTCGAATGTTTACTACTTTAGGCGCATTTTGAGGAAATTCAGTATTTGTTGTATTTTCTGTGTAGTTAAAGAAGTTCAATTGTGATTGTTGTGATATCGTTGATGTTATGAATAAGCAAAGTGATATTAGGTATAAGCATTGTGCCGTAAGGTTGTAATATAACTTCATTGCGAATTGCTTTTATGCCTGGTTATTAGAACTTTTATGTGTCATATATAAAAAAAAAAAAAACTAAAAATTGATTGGATATAATAATGAAAAAATTGGGTTATTTAAATAGTTTAAACAGTTAAACTGAACATAAATGAAAAAAAAACTATCTAGAACAAGAATCAAGAGGTTTGAACTAAATACTGTTTATATCTAATCTGATATTCTTTACACTAAACATTTATAGAGTTTAGAATTAAATGATACCCCGACACTATTTAAAGGATATACTTATTCAAGAGGGCGATCACTAAATCATGGCCAAAGATATATTTATTACAACAACCGTATTCACTGGTAACCTAACTTGCATATATAAAAGCTTCAATAGTAAGACCGGTAAATTTCATATCTATGTCCTGATGGGAAATCAGAAATCAGAAATCAGAAGCAATCGATTTCTTTTAATGGTTTGCAAAATTCATGAAATTTTGAAAATCGCAATAAAATGTTAGCGTTAGAGCAATTTTGCCTATAATGTATGCTAACCTTAACCTCAAACTAGTTCTAATCCTAATTTGGATTACGATTTAAATGCACTTCTGAATAAGGAAGCTTGAAAAATGGTCTCATTTTAAGTTCTAATAAGAAAGGGGCTTATTTGCGCCCGTAACACAAACCAAAAAAGGCATTTATAACAAAAAAAACAGTAAGATTCAAGATTAGTGGTTAGGATAAGAGAAAATAACTAAATAAAGTGGGTTTTATATGTAATATTTCATTCCTGGCATTTTTAAATAGTATCTTCAGGTTTATTTATTTTCTCGTTTTCTTTTTTGAATATGTCGATCTGTTCTACAGATCGGGTACGTATCACTTTATAGACAATCATTAATTCATAGACAATTAATTAAGCATGTCCGTAATCTGTGACACTAATTTCAATCACCGTCTGATTATATTCCCAGAATAATACCCTGGCTCAACTCTCTCACATGATTTTTGTCAGGGAACGTTATCGTTATTATTTCAATAAATTAATATCCCGATTTTTTTATTAAGTATAAATATATATCGACAAAGTATTTTAATAGCTTTTAAGCATAACTGGTATGTTACCCTTTGATCACAACCCAGGTAGTTACTACGGCAATTTATAAGTTACATTAAAGTGTTTTACAGTTTAAAAAAAAACTATTTCAACGGCTTAGAAAAATCTTAACTTTACAATTAGTAAAGTTAAAGTTTAAACCGTCAATGTGAAACCCTGGGCGGAATAAATAAAGGAGTAATAGAGATCTTGATCAATTTCGGGTGATTGAATTGGCTTGATCATCATTCTTCATTTTCACCGTTACCATTACTATCATCGTCACTATACTTGTAAATGTAAAATTTTATAAATTAATATAGTATACGTAGTAAAATAATATATAATATATATACAACCCTTTTGTATACCAGGTGGTACTATAAGTTTTGCAACGTTAACTCGTTGCTGCTCATTTTGTGACCTATACGTATTGTATGCCTCTACTGTACAACGTTTGGTGATGCTCATTCCAAATATCTACACCGACGTCATTCAATTTTGAGCTACGTATATGTTTGCCAGCACAATTAATACCTATAATGGAATAAATTTCCTTCATAAAACTGGATAACTTATCACGACCTACATGACATAAAAGAATGTTTCATTTTTATTTTTTTTTAGTATTGATATCTTTAAAAGAGAAAGGAAAATATCAATTTAATATCATTTTATATAAGTTTAATACGTATGAGCTAATGACGAATTTGTTTCATGTGAGAGGTCAGGGTATTATTATTGCTAAGACTTGATTGTCATAAACTATTAAAAAAAAAAAAATCTTATAAATTCAAAAGTTGCTTTTGATATTAACTAAACAAATAATTCACAAGTATATTATAATTACTTTAAGCAAAGCAAACAATATGTCGTTTCTTTAACCGTGCTATTGTTCAACACATTCTTCCTTAAAAGATACTTTTTTTTACTTAATTCTACCTTTTTCGAATAAAGATAACTCGAACTGAATTCTTCTTTCTTCCATAAAGACAAATTTTGTGAGATTTTATTTTTGCTATATTACACTGATCTTTGAATTTATCTAATACGGTTCGTAATATTGGCCTAATATTTTGGCAGTTTATATTAATAACTAAAAATGAATTGATGCCAGAAATATCGTTCTCATCCATTTTCTTAATTCCGTTTTTTTTTAAAAAATATATATCAAAATTTGTACAGTATAACCTGCATTTTATTAAAAAATTGGTTCTTTTTTACAGTAAGTCTTATTATAAGTCGATAAGTTTTTTAAACTTTTAATTTGCACATTTTACTCATGTTAGAAAAAAAAAAATAATTTGATTAATAAAATCAAAAAAAAATAAAGAATAATCAAATACGACCAAATCGTTTTTATATATTCAACTTTAACTTCGTAATGATAAGCCTTTTCAAATTCCTAAATACAATAGCTTTTCATCATGATTTAAGGTGGTGAATGAAATCGGTGGCTTAACCTGTCACGTACATTAATTAATAGGCAATTAATTAATAGGAAATCAGGAGTCTGTCTCTAATCTAATCCAACCCTCGCGTAACCTACGGCGGCTAAGTAGAGATGTGCCGTTTATATGATAATCCTTTTTTTTTCGCATACAGTACGTACAGTACAAAATAATATAGTAAAGTAAATAAATAATATCTTTTTTTTTTTTATAAATCAAAAATGTCAAATGAGGACTTGACCAATATAATCGATAGTTTCAATCAACCAAATTTTAACGAATGTCAAAAATTAGTGGATATAAACGAACCAGACGGGATTTATTGGCTCGGTATTGTTACGAATATGGAATTTGGGTTGAAAAAGATGAAAACAAAGCATTTATTTATTATCAAAAATCGGCAGACATGAATAATTCTAAGGGAATTTATCAAGTTGGATATTGCTACTATTTAGGTATTGGTGAAGTTGATAAGCACAAAGCATTCAAGCATTACCAAAAGTCTGCCGAAATGAATAATCTTAATGGAATCTATAAAACTGCTATTTGTTACTTGTATTGAATTGACGTGAAAAAGAATGAGCATAAATTTTGTGAATGGATTAAAAAGTAAGATAATTATTTTACGTTTATTATTTAAAATTGGGAATATTTTTATACAATTTTGATTCTTCAATTTAATTATTAGGGAGTAAGTATAAATAAAAAGGTCCATTAATTACGATTAGCTAATTAAGTTTATAAATATTAATTATTTTAGTTAATTTAGCCCGTAAGTATGAAGAACATTTATTAATCATTAGAATTAAAAACAGTAAAGAAAGTTCACAAATCAAGAACATAAATACTTATTTATCATTACTATTTAATACCTTTCAAATAATTTCATTCGCATTCATTTAGTCGATAAGTAAAAATTATTTACATTCGAGAAAAGGTTTAAAATAGCATGGCAGATGAAATAATAAAATCTATATATTATATATTGCGATTATGAAGCGACTCTAAATATGGAAAATGTGCATATTGTAATGAATATAATACATATGAAGCTTGTTACCTATCATGCGATCCTGACATAACAAGGTAGTCTAGTAGAAGTAAGGATATTGACGATTACATAAAAAGTTCCAAGTTAGAACCTTTGCATACAATGATGCAATCGAATGGATTCCATTTGATAGATTATCTGATATTAAAGAAATTGGTAAAGGAGGATTCGGCTCTGTATATTCAGCAACCTGGTTGGATGGTATACGAAAAATCGACGGAAATAATTTTAATTATGTTAGATCACATGAAAAGTTTAGCATTGTTGCACTCAAGGCATTGTTTGGTTCTTTAAAAGAAGTAAGTTAATCTACTTATTCAATAATTTATTAAATAAATAATGAACCAATTCATTTAATTATTTATTCACATAATTATAAAGTATGAGAATCATATAACATGTAGCCTATTTGGTAGTCAACTTAAAATATACAGATTAACTCAAAACAGTGAAAATAAATACTTGATGGTATTTTAATACGTTTATGATAGAAGCCTTCACAAGTTTTTAAGAAAAAACTTTTGTGATCTTACTTGGCAAACTAAATTGAACCGATTTTTTGATATTTCTAAAGATTTATGTCAAATTCACGGAGTGGGATATTTTCATGCAGACTTGCATAGTAGTAATATTTTACAAATGAAGGCATTAATAAAAACATGCAATCTTACATTTCAGATCTGGGATTGTTCAAAAAGGAAAACAAAAATAATTCAAACAGTGATATTTATAAAGCTATGCCTTATGTTGCTTCTGAGGTTTTATCAGGTCAAAAGTTTATACAAACTGCTAATACGTATTTATGGTTTTGAAGTCATTATGTCAGGAATGTCAACTGGTTAAAGACCTTTTGATAGTTACCAATTTGATTATAAATTTGCTATAAAGATTTGCTATGGATTATAGTTATAATTTGCTTATAGAACTTCAGACTATTATATTAAATTTGCTAGGCAGTGCATGGATTCTGATCCAAAAAAACAGATTAATGTTAATAGTATTCAGTATAAACTTTTTAAATAAAATAGATGCATAAAAAGTTCAAATAATGCAAATAAATTCAAAAAGCAATTCTTAGAAGCAAATAAAGTAGTCAAAGAATTGCCAATTACTTTGTCAAAACATTTAAACTTTATGTATATTAGAAAAACTATCAAAAAAAATATCAAATGCATTAAAGATAATTTTATAAAAAATTATTAATTTATTATTTGATTAAATCTAATTATATTATATTATCAGTTTTAACAAGTTAATATATTAATTCTGTAGAAGTGTAATAACTTAGTAAAGTGGACAGGTTGTCAACCCTCAAGTGGCAGGTCTAGTGTTCAAATCCCATAGTCAATAAAATTTGAATAATTATATCTGTGTTATAGTAACTGTGTCTTATCGATTGGTTAGATGAAGAGAAAATCTGTAATCTTAGGAGCATCATCTTAATAAGAGCTTAGGACATCTATGCAAAGTGTAATGTTACATGTATATAGAGGAATATTTATAACTAGTATTACATTAGATTTTGGTGCAAACCCATAATAAGACCATTGAATGCATAATACTAAGAAACCAGAGTACAAAAACCCATTTGAAAATCTTAAGTAAAAAGGTAGTATAAACTTTCAACAATATTACTGAATCAATGAAAAGCTCAAAAAAGAATAACTAGGATAAATAAATAACAAAATATGTGAGAAAAGCATATGCACCAACTAGGTTACTAAAACCATTAAAGAAAAAGAATCTTCAAATACCATACTAGGCCATTTGGATTGGTAGTTTGGAATGTCTTATAGGTTTGAAGTATAAAAGTAGATGACAAATAAAAGAGGTATTGGGGTTCTAGTAAATTTTACAAGAGTATAGCAATTTAATAGTTAACCCTAATTGCAAGTGATAGTTTAGGTCAAAGTGGTATTAGGTCAGTTATAAGTTTAAGATACAGAAGGCTTCAGTAAGCTTAGTATAAAGTTAAATATAACTTAATAATCATAATATATTTGCAAATTAACACTGTAATTAATAGAGTAGATATGGATATAGGAACTAGAGTGCTTAAATAGAGAACTCACAAGTAGGTTCTAGATATAACAACTAATATAAAACCTTCAGACGAACTACTTAAAATAGACAATAACTAAAGTTATATGAATAGTTAGTTGTACACTCTTTTTATAATTACCTTTGTAGCTGTTGTATATAATAGTTATATGCTGATATATTATTAATAAACTTCTAGATTATAATTACTTGTCTTAACATTAAAAAAAAAATATTAGTTCTGTTAAAATTTCTATTGGTATATATTATTATACTTATTGCATTTAATAAATAAAATTTATTACTTACTTTATATTGGTATTTAAGAAAATGAATTTATTTATTGATATATATTTTTTAAATTTCAATATGTAGTATAAACTTAATTTTTATACAAATATTATGACAATAAAAATATATAATAAAAAACCTATATTTAAAATTAATGTTTAAATTTTTATAAATTTAATTATTTATTTTAAATATATAATAAAATAGACTTAAAAATATTAAATTTTATTATAAATAAAATAGCTACTATATGCAATATATATAGTATATATATTATATATAAAACTATTTATAGTATATACAAAAATTTATAAAAAATAATTTTACTTAAAATACAAAGATTGTTTATAAGAAAGCTTTTAAGGTATAAATAATTTTATAATTTATTTTAAAATATTTTAATTTTTTTATATATTGTATTATATAATATATTACTAAGTATTATCTATATAAATCTAATATTAATAAAAATTTGAACTATTAAATTATTTTTATAATAATAAACTATAAAAAAAAGAATTATTAATAAAGTTATATAATTCAAAGCTACTCTATTATAACTCTAGCTATATTATCAAATTTTCAAAATATAATAATTTCAAAAAATTGTATTTGATGTAAAATATTGTGAAAAAATTTAAAAAACTGTACTGATCTCTGAATTTTATTAAAAAATTTTGCAATATTATGATAATAAAAAATAATTAGCAAGTCATTCTAATTATAATAATAGTTAAATTATTAAATTTGAATAAGTATTTACTAAGATAGCTCAAATGCAATTTTTTTGAAATATTGTAAATAGGTTATAATTATTTCAAAATATTTATAATATTTTAAAAGAATTACATTGAGTTATCTTAGTAAATACTTATTCAAATTTGATGATTTAACTACTATTATAACTGAAATGACTTGTTATTTATTTTTTATTATTACAATATTGCAAAATATTTAATACAATTTAGAGATTAGCACAGTTTTTTAAATTCTTTATAATATTTTATATCAAATATAATTTTTTTAAAATTATTATATTTTACAAATTAATAATATAGAATTAATAGTTTATTATTATTCTTATATTTATAGATAATATTAGTTAAATCTTTTATAAATAATACTAGATTTATTGTTTAGAGTCCAGTTATTGTTATATATTTAATTGTTGATTGTATATAATTTTATATAATTTCTTAATAATTATTTGATTAAATTTAATAAAATTTTTTTTATTTAAATTTTATAAATCTATTAAATTTAAATAAAAAAATTCTATCAAATTTGATTAAGTAATTTTTAAGATATTATTACTCTAAGTTTTTTAAAATATTAAAAATAAAAATTTATCAAAGTTTTCTAAGATTTGAGTAAATATATTCAACAACTATTTAAACAAATTTGATAAAATTTTTTATTGAAATTTTTAGATTATATAATTTAAATAAAAAAATTTTATTAATTTGATTTTTTTTTTTTTTTTTTTTTTTGAACTTTGGCGACAATGCCAGTTGGTTTTTATTAGCTTAATCTTTGATATAGT
>CAJVQA010002358.1:0-22229 GCA_910591915.1 Cetraspora pellucida
GATCGCAGCTTTCTTATTAATTTGGTTATCAGATTCGATCTTGTGATCCTGTGATCGGAAATGGATGATCTATACCTTGTTAGAACCGTCTCAGTGAGCTGATTCGAATGGTGGTAGTTTAATCAAATTCTGTTCAGTGGTTCAAGAGTTATGGTCGTTTTTGTAGTTTAACAATAGGTATAATTTGATTAATAAAATGTTTTGTTATCTGGTTGTCTGTAATGGAATAAATAAAGGTGTTAGATGTTTTGATTTTCTTAACATTCTTAGGCAATGATGGTTTGGCTTTGAAATAGTTATTTGAAAAGCTTTTAAAGAAAAATTTTTTTCTGAGTTGTTCTATAATTTGCATAAGATTAGTATATAGATCTTGTAGATCAATTGAAAAATGAAGTCTGTATTTGTTGCTTAGGTCCTGGTATACTAATAGTAGTGGTTTTTTTGGTGATAATAAGTCAAAAAAACTAAAAGATATACTATTACATGTATAGTAATCTTGTAGTTTTTTTTAAAGTATGTCAAATTATTTAATTGACTCATTCTGTAATAAGAAAAAGATATCTTATTTCAGGATATAGTTCATATATGCTTTTTGGAATTGGGTCTAAGATTGCAAAGTATTTTTCTGACAATTGGTCAAAGTTGTAAATTCTACATAGTTCAGTTATGACAGCTTTTGTTTATGATTTTTGTTTTATAGAAAGTTCAAAAGAAAGTATTTGTAAGTTTTCTTGTGGTATTTCACTTGAATCTGCTAGAAGAGGAGCTAGTTGTAAGGAGAAGGCATTCTGTACTGCTTCTTGTATTTCTTTAAATTCAATTGGGGTTTTATCTTTGATAAAGTTTTTGTAATATTTAATTAAGTAATATATAATCTTGGCTGTATTTGTTGTAAAGTTTGTATTAGTAAGGTAATCGATTATAATTTTTTGTCTAAACTTGGTATATATAGTATCTTTAATTGCTCTTGTAATAATTGTGATTTCATATTGTGTTTTATAATTTTTGATTGTTTCTTTAAATAGGTCTTCATATATAGTTTGGTGAAATGGTATAGATCACTTATCTCTTATAAATATAAAAAAAAAAGCACAGTTCTAATGTTTGAATTTTGCTTCAATTGCAGAATAAAGAGTGAAGTTGGTTGGTTTGGTTTGCAACTTGTATACTGTGAAGTTAAAGATTCTTTTTTTTGTTTTAAGTGCAGTAATGATTTCATCATATTCCCAAGCATCTTTATCAAAGAGTTGGATAATTCTATTTTGTATATACTATCTATCTATTCTTAAATATAGTCTATTTTCATCTTAGTTTGTATTTTGTTAGATATAAGAATATTTTTTTTGGTCATTTGGCTATAAGTAAGTAGTTTGTGTTCTTCTGAATTACTGTCTATAGTTGTAACAGATTCTGTATTCATGTAATTATTACCTGTATTTATGTATTTTTTGTTATCTAAGATGCTGTATTGGTTGTCTGTCTGGTTTAGACTATTATTAGTATTGGGGTTTTCTAAAATGGGTTTTAGTGAAGATGTAAGATTGGTTAATTCTGTATATATATTACCAAAACTGGTTTGTACAAGTTTTTTGTTGTTGTTGTTTATATGTGATGATGTTATGATTAAATTTAATAAGGGTAAGCTGAATTGCCTACCTTTTGCATTACTTTAAGATTTTGAAAGGAGAGTTCATCATTTCTTTATCAGTGCATCTAAGTAGGTAGAATCTTTTTTGGTACTAGTTTTGCCTTTTGAGAAGCTGTTATTATATGAACTTGTAGCTTGTTTTTCTATTTGTAATTTTAGTATAGTCTCAAAGGAGAATATAAATAAGAGGCCAATAGGCCCATATTAACTTTTTTTGTTTGTTGAAGTATTGTTGGTTCTGTTTTGTTTTTTTTTAATCTTGTCTAAGTCTTCTGGTTTATCTTGTCTGTTAACTGTGAACCTAAGGCCAGAGGCAGCTGTTAGTCACTAAAGATTTAATTAATTTGTAAATTTCTATATATGTTTTGCTGATTATTTGTTTACTTAGTATTTTGTAATCTATAGGAGAGAGTTTCTTCATATTATTTCTATTTATTCTTTTTATTTTCTATTTACTCTTTTGGATCCAAAATATCATTTTTGATCTTAAATATAACTTATTGCACTTATTGCACTTATTGCATTTATTGCATTTTATGTATTTTTTATATAATCAGTTATGATATTCTAGTATTATACTATATAACTAAAATTTTAAAACAAAAATAGAAAAATTACATTTAAGAATAAAAATTTAAACATATTTATCTGTAATCTAAATTTACTAGAATATTTAAAATTTATCTAGATTTGAATAATAAAATATGATTAAAAATTATTTTATTTGATATAAAGAATAATTTATATAAGAATAGAGTCATATAGTCTAGTAGTCTAAATGCTCCTTTCTTTATAGACAAGGTTAACAGTTTAATTCTAGCTGAAGGCAAAACTCTGTAATTTACAGAAACATATAAATGTATATAAAACTCTATAGCTTAAGTCTATGTAAATAAAAGATCAATATATAAGAAAGTTTTTAAAAAGAAGTTTCTTGATATAAAGAGTTGATACTCAATATAAGAGAAGTAATAAACATGCCAGAAATAAAAAGAAGGCATACTAGCAAGTAATATAATGAATATAAAAGAAGCTACAAAAAAAAAAAAATTTACTCAAATTCAAATACCTCTAGCAATAATATTAGTTTAGTAGATACAGTATATATTAAATTGAATAAAATCTAAAAGGTAATCTTAATACTATACTTAGTAAGTTTGTGTTAAAAGTAAATTTAAAGAAATATAGATACTTAGTAACATTCAAGAAAGTGGTACTTTAATATAAATAGTAACTAAAATAGCTTTAACCTAATAGAACTTTTAAACTACTAATTTAAATAGTTTAATATACATTGTATTTTTTTTTCTAATAATTCTAGTAGTTTGGTTAGTTATATGCTTTTCTTATATACTTTGTTATTTGGTTTATTTGTTTGTTTTTTTGAAAATAGTTTGTAAGCTTTTATTAATTAACAATATTATCAAAAGGTTGTGCTATTTTTTTACTTAAAAATTTTTAAGTAGGTTTCAGTTTTCTTAATTTTTTAGTCTTTTGTACTTTAGTAATCTTATTGTAAGTTTGCATTAAAGTTTTATATAATATTAGTTTTAATATTTTTCTATATATATTTAATATTACACTTTATATAGATGCTCTAAGCTTCTAATAATAAGTGGAACCTAACTTGATGTATCTAAAATTATATATATAAATTTTACTAATTAACAAAACAATTGTTGTAATTTAAGTTAATTTTTTAAATTTTTAGCATCTATAGAATTTAAACACTAGATCTGTTACTTAGAAGTTAACAATTTTTTTATTATTCCATGTTATTATGCTTTTTACTTTTATATTTTTTTTATATTAGAATTTTTACTATTATTATTTATATTAATTTAACTTTTATTGTTAGTTTTTTTTGTTTTAATTTTAATTTTTTTGTAATTTTATTAAAATAACAGATAATTATTAAATCTTATTAATTTTATTTGTATTACTTTTATCTTTTTTTTAATATATATATAATTGTTGCTAATATTTTTTGATTACTATTTTGTTAGATAGAATATATACTAAATTTGTTTTTTTTGTATTAAGATGACCTCTTTGGTCTTTTAACTTTTTATTTTTTTTTTAGTATTAAAATGACTTCTTTGGTTCTAACTTTTTATTAATACTTATGTTAGATAAATGTTTTATACAGACATATTTATATTAAACTCTCAGATGAGTATACAACTAACTACATATATAACTTTTTTATATTACCTATTTAAGGAGTCTGCCTGAAGGTTTTTCACTAATTGTTATATTTAACACTCCTGCTTAGATGTTTCATTTAAACTTTCTGATTTGACCCTAGTATTAATTTTACTAGATCACAAACTCAGATTTATTTACTTTTAACTATAGACTCTATAATCCTTAGACTATTTTTATCCTTGAGACAAACCTACTAGAGTAAGCTATATTCTCTTTACTGCTAACCTGATTTGATGCTATAGCCAAGACTAATACTTGCAGTCAGAATTACTTTTTAAACTGCTATACTCTTGTAAAGTTCATCCAAACTCTAATACTCATTTTTCTGACTTCTTCTTCATCATTTCTTACTAGCTGCAACTTGGAACTTACTAACTTCCCAGACTTCCAATTCAGATAGCCTGGTATGATATACTTATATATTCTTTTTCTCTAGTAATTTTGGTAGCCTGGTTGATCATATGCTTCTCTATACATCTTTGTTATTTGGTTTATCTAACAGTTCTTATGAAGATGTTTCATGGCCTTCTATTAGTCTAATAGCATCATTAAAAGTTTGTGCTATCTCTTTACTCAGAATTTCCAAGTAGGATTTCATCTTCTCAGTTTCTTAGCCTTTTATGCCTAGTAGTCTTATTATAAGTTTGTATTGAAGCCTTATACAACACTGATTTTTCATATTCCTTTATATATATGTAATGTTACACTTTACATAGATGCCCCAAGCTCTCAATGTCAGGTAAAACCTAACTTGGTGTATCTAAGATTATAGATGCCCAAAATCTAACCAATCAGCAGAAACAGTTACTATAATACAAATATAATTTTCAAGATTTGTTATTTTATAGAAATTGAACCTTAGATCTGCCACTTGAGGTTTGACAACCTATTCACTTCACTAGATTACTACACTCCCTTTTGACTTTTTATTAATACTTATATTAAGCATATGTTCATACAAATATATCTATATTAAATTATTAGATAAGTATACAACTAGCTATATATATAACTTTTTATATTACCTATTTAAGAAGTTTACCTAAAGGTTTTTTACCAGTTGCTATGTCTAACACTCTGTTTAGATGTTTTATTTAAACCTTCTGATCTGACTCTGATATTAACTTTACCAGATTACTTGATCTGAATCCTTTCACTTCAATCTTAAAACAATTTTTTTCTTAAGGTAAACTTATTAAAATAAGCTATATATTCTTTATTTATTGCTAATCTGAATTTTTTATTATGGCCAAGATCAACACTTGTAGTTAAAGTTATTTATTAAACTGCTATTACCTTTGTAAAGTTTACCCAAATCCTGATATCTGTCTTCTAATATTTTTTCTATCATCTTTACTAGTCACAACTCAAAACAAACTGACTTTCTAGACTTCTAATTCAGATAGCCCAGTATGTATACTTATGTATCTTTTTTTTTTAGTGATTCTGATAGCCTAGTTAATGCATATGCTTTCCTTACATATCTGTTGTTTAGTTTATTTGACAATTTCTATGAAAGTGTTTTATAGGGTTTTATTGGTTTAACAGTATTATTAACACTTTGTACTACCTTTTTATTTAGAATTTTTAAGTAGATTTTTATCTTATTGGTTTTTTAGCTTTTTATACCTAGTGGTCTTATTATAGATTTGCACTAAAGTCTTAAGTAACATCAGCTTTTTACATTCCTTTATATATATATAACATTACACTTTGTATAGATGCTCCAAGCTCCCAATATTAGGTAAAGTCTGACTTGGTGTACTTAAGATTACAGATACCTAAAACCTAACTGATCAGCAAGAAACAGTTACCATAACACAGGTATAATTTTCAAAATTTGTCATCTGTGAGAATTGAACATTAAACCTGCTATTTGAAGGTTAACAATTTATTTATTTTACTAGGTTATCACACTTCTTATACTAAATTTGCATCTTTTTTCTTAAACATTATAATAACAATATTTTTAATATATTTTTTGAAAATTTTATTAATTATATTAAAAATTAGTTTTGTAAATTGTATTAATTATAATTTTCTTTATTTTTAATTATTCTTACTAGTTTATATATATTAATTAGTAGTAAATATAAAATATTTTTTTTTGTTTTAACTTCTAATATTATTTTGTATTTGGATTTTTTGATACAATTTTTTTTATATATTAAAGTTTCTGTTTTTGAAAAATAATTTTTATTTAAGTTATTATGAACATAAAAACCTTTAAAGACTTTATTATATAAAAGATTATAGCTAATTATATATGCACTTTGGTACTTAATTTAAATAATTTATTTATATATTACTGTACAAATTTTATTCTAGATGCTATATTTGCAAAGCAACTATAGGTCTTATTTATTTAAATCTTTTGCATATACAATTCAGCTTGTATTACAAAACATTTTCAAAGTACAACTTGTTGAAAGTTTTAATGCATATTAATACTCTTAGAACTACTTTATTCTTAACAAAAAACTTATTAGAGTTTTTAATATTTTATATATAACTAACTTAGTTTTATGTAATATACTATAGCTTGGCTAATACTTGCAGTTAAAATATTCTGTTAAACTATACTATTATATTATTATTGTTTTTTTTTTGCTAAGACTAATGTTATTTGTAGCTATCACTTTTATTTGTGTTTTAGCTAATACATTATATATAACTTGTACAAGATAAGTATGCAACTAACCATATATATAACTTTTAATTACCTATTTAAGTAGTTTACTCAAAAGTTCTATACTAGCTGCCATACCTGTAACCTACTAGAAGGGTATTTATTTAAACAATCTGATCTTTATACTGCATCCAGATAAGTAACACCTAGTTTTTATACAACAAAGTGCTATCTAATCTAATATTTAGTCTTATTTTTTGTATATCTGTCAAGCTGTTATATATTTCAGAGCATGTTATTTAACTGTAAGGCCCTGGAGTGCCTTTTTGTTAACTTTCTATTCACTCTATAAAATATTAACAAGTCTAGCCTTTGTAGAGTTCACCTAAACTCTAGTATATACTTTACAGCATATTCCTAGTACTTATAATATATTTCTGCTTTAACTTCAGACTTTCAATTCAGATAGCCTAATAGAACTATAACCTGTTCTTAATATATTGAGCTAGCCTAATATTCTTTTCCTCTAGTTCGATTTTAGCAACCTAGTTGGTCATACTTCTTATCTTAAGATTTTTGTTCATTTGGCTTTTTTATATTAATATCTGTTTTTTAGATCTAGTCTTTACAGTGATACTATTAAAGATCTATATTATTTTTTTACTCAGATCTTCTCAAATAAGTTTTAGTTTTTCTCAATTCTATAAATTTATATAGCATAAAAACTTATTTTAGGTTTGCATTACCTAGTACTAGTTTGCATTTCTTTGTATAATTAAGAGTATACAGATGTCCTATAACCTGCCAGTCATGCTAGTGCAATCATAGTTACAGATATCTTATTCTAACTAATCAATAGAAAAGCTATTGTAATAATACATAAGTATTATATAAGTAATTATTCAAATTTTTTACTGTTAGTAGGTTTTTGAACTCATAACCTACTAGTTAAGAAATTAACAACTTATCTATTTTACTAAGTCACTACATTCTATTATATTATTTTTACTTTTGTAAAGTTTATTAAAACTTTAGTACAGTCAGACCTCTCTATAGTCACCTCTTCTATAGTCACATTTGCTTATAATTATATAAATTTTTAAAACTAACTTATATAAAACTTATAAAATTTAACCTCTATATAAGTACAAACTCTCTATTAGCATCAAATTTTTTAAACCAAAAGTGTAATTATAGAAAGGTTTGACTATATCTATTTTTTTAATATATTTTTTTTAATCTAAATTAACAAAACTCTTCAAACTATTAATTTAGATTTTCTTAATATACAATTAAAAAATTTTTTCTTTTTTTAATAGGTTCTAACAGCCTTGTTTTTTTTGTATTAAAGATCATACTTTGTAGTAAACTTTATTGACTTTTATTAAAGTTAGTTATTACAACTAGTTATACATGCAACTTTTAGTTGCCTATTTAAGTAGTTTATCTTAGTTCTACACTAGATTTCATACCTATAACCTATTATGAGATTATCTATTTAAACTCTTTAATTATCTGCATTATCATGATATAACACCAACTAACTTCCATATATACCTAACTGATATACTATCTGAGCAGTATAATATTTACCTTTTTTGTACTTGTTTTTAGATTATTACATATTTCAGAGTATAACATCTGCTAGTAAGATGCAAAAGGCCCTTCTTGCTAACTATCTACCTATTTTACAGACTATTAACAAGAGCTACTTTTGCAAATTTTATTTAGACCCTAGCACTAACTTCATAGCATATCTCTAGTACTTTTAGTATACTTCTGCTTTGATTCTTAGACTTCTAATTTAGATAGCTCAAAAGAACTATGACCTGTTTTTGGTATATCAAGGCTGGTCTGATATTTTTTTTTCTAGTTTGAAATTTGGTAGCCTGATTGGTAATATCTTTATCTACAATTCTTGTCTGCCTGATTTTTCTATATTGATATTTGTTTTTTAAATCTAGCTTTTATAATAGTATTGTCAAAGATCTATGCTATCTCTCTACTTAGTATTTTCAAGTATGCTCTAGTTTTTCTCAGTTCTACAGATTTATATAGTCACAAAAACTTATCTTAGATTTGCACTGCCTAGTACTAGTTTGCATACTTCTGTGTAACTAAAATTACACAAATGTTCTGTAACTTGCCAGTTATACTGATGCAATCATAGTTACAAATATCTTATTTCAACTGATTAACAAAATACTGTCACCATAATACTATCTATATATTATATAATATTATCTAAATTTTTACTATCAATAAGTTTTGAACTTACAACTTACTACTTAAAAAGTTGACAACTTATCTACTTCATTAAGTTACTACACTCTTAACAACTTTGTTAGTTATATGTTTTTCTATATATATTTGTTTTTTTGATTTATTTATTTGTTTTTATTAGTCTAGTAATATTGTTAAAATTTTATACTATCTCTTTACTTAGAATTTTTAAATAGAATTCTGTTTTTTAGTCTTTTATATCTAGTGCTTTTATCATAAATTTGTATTAAAGTTTTATACAATACTGGTTTTAATATTCTTCTATATATATATATATAATATTTTACTTTATATAAATGTTTTTAAACTTCTATTTGAACTAGTATATCTAAGATTACAAATATATTAATTCAATCAATTATTAAAAAACTTTTTTTTATCATACAAGTATAATATTCAAATTTATTATAAACAGAATTTGAATATTAAATCTGTTACTTAGAAGATAACAACTTAGCAACTATTTCAAGTTGTTATACCCCTCTCTTAATACATTTTAATTAAGCTTTTTTGATGTTTTTAAATATATATTCTATTTCTTTTATATTAATATCTATTAGTAAATTCTATATTATTAAATAGAATTCTATTTTTAATTTATCTTTTACTAAATAAGAATTTTTATTATCTTTTTCTTTTCATTTTGATTAAAAATTTTTTTTTATACTTAAGTAGTTATGCTAGTGTACTTTTATTAAGAAAATATAACACTGCTACTAATATTACAAACTTAATTTCTTAGTTTCAACTCTCTTGACTGCTTCTTTAAATGCTTAGAAGCAACCTATCACACTAGGCAATAATGAGTTACTACCTAGAAGGTTATTTCTAACCACTGCCCTACAATAGAATATCACCTAACTGATAATACTTTCTTGTAAAAAAGTGTAAGAAAAAAAAAACACTAAACTAAACTAAATTAAAAAGAGTTACAAAAAGAAAAAATAAAAAATAAGTGTCAGAAAGCATACTTTATTTATAACTATTTCAGTAAGATTACTAATACTTTAAACCTGTACTAAGGATCTAACTACACTTTAATCTGTACTAAAGAAGTAAAAATTCTATACACATAATTCTAGAAATTACTATTTATCTCTAATTTACTATAATTCTCTAACTTAAATCTTTCTTTATTTCTTCATTACATTATATGTTAGTTTGTATATATGATTGTTATGTTCCTATTATTTCATATTACAACACATAACTGTCTGAAAAAGAAAGTAGTAAACAATGCTAATCTTTGTAAAGAAAGAGCCAAATTTCTCACTTTTTAGGTAAAAAATAAAATAGATGAAAAAGATTGGCAAGTATAATATGTAAAGAGTCAAACTAAAAAGTGTTTTTAGTTATTTGTTCTGTTTTTAAGCTTCTAATAATCTTTAACTAGAGTTTTCTCTATTGTTTCCAAAATTTTTTTTGGTTTTGATACTAAACATATTGAGAAGTCTGTTTGCAAAAAGGTTTGATCTCAATACAAACTATCAGAAGAGTTGCCTATATCTCAGTTTTTTCATATACTTCTAGTTTGTTAGCAACAATCTGCTTTATATATTAAAACAGAATTAAAGCTATTATTTATTTAAAAACATAACTCTTTAAACTGTTTTGATGCTAGTTTGGTTTAAATGATCATTGGGAAAAGTTGAATGTTCTAATATTTTGATTAAATTTTTTTTTTTGAACTTTGATAATAATGCCAGTTGGTTTATTAGCTTTAATTTGATATAGTATAAATTTACAGTTATATTTTTAGAATTGATTATTACTAGTACTATATACTATTTAATTTTATACTACTGACCTCACCTAGTTATCCTTATAGCATCTAAGTGCATGTTTACCATATATCTGCATGTAATTATCCTAATAACTACTTGCAGTCAGGGCATACTATTAAACTATTATATAGACAAAAATATCTATCAAACTTAATATAGTATTCCAAATGCCAAGAGTACTGTCTTCTGTAAATCGTATCTATATGTCATATTTCTCATCTTTTTGTTACATACTACTTCCAAATTGGTTCTATTCAGGTATGTTTAATCCTTATAATTTTTTCATCTTTGATATGCCTGTTATTAATTCCTCTAAGGTTTTCCAACAATGATTCAGAATCTGCAATAAACCTATATCTTAAGCCAGATCTGCTGCCATTATTGGTTTTTTGACCAATTTATATCTCAAGCCAGGTTTGCTGTCACTATTCCTACAGATGCCCTAGGTCTTAACATCATACAGTAACTCAATGCTGCATTTAACCTTTAACATAGTGCTCTCTTCTATGATGGGAACTGAAACTTGTTATGCTTACAAACAGGACAATTCTGGTTATATTTAAGGAGTTTTTCTGACTCTAGTAATACCATACTATCATATATTGCAAGCTTCTAGTTTATTTGATAATACTTGCAAAACAATTCTGGTTATGCCTTGAGAAGTTATACTAACCTTAGTGATATCATACTATCTTGCAAATCTTATCTTACATTAGTTGGTTAATTCCAGTTTTGTTCATTATAGACTTCTATATAGGTATGATCAGGAACCCTATTTGGTACTTTTATATTGCACAAAGAAGTTATATGCCAACCTTTAAGATTTTTCTCTTCTATAATTAGATTATTTGACTGTGCCAAAGATACTTTCAATTTTTGGTTAAACCAATCCTTTATCACAGTCTGTCCTTATGTTCACCACTTCTCTTACTATTCCAGTCTTGGTTACTTTCAAAATACTCTTCTAATTAAATTCTCTTCTTGAATCCTAATTAAGACTTATTTGCACAATCTGTTGATTATCCTTCTAAGCAAGTATCCTACAAGTTGGATGCAGAGATGTTGATACTGCTTATATTAGGAGGTATAAGGATGTTGGTGCTGCTCTAATCTAAAGGACTTACATGCACAATCTTTTTATAACTATAATCTTTTGTAATAACCACTTGTTACACATAGTGCCTGCACTTTATAATTAGATCTTCTTCTGAGAATTTCAATTTTCATTATTGTACTGCACTTAAACTTAACCACAGAGCTTTGCATTTAATTACAGACTCCTTATTAGATTACAGAAGCTAAAATCTTTCAATTTTGCTTCCAGCTAGACTTGAACTATTGATCTTAACTTTGGAGGATATGGGAGCTTAACCACTAAGCTATAGGATCTACACTCTTGATTAAATTTTATACATTTTTATTATTTTTTAATATTTAATAATCTTATTTTCTTTTTTGACTTTTGATTTTTTTAAAATAAGTTTGAGTTTTTTTTTTTACTATTAAGATAAAGCTTTGCTTCTATCTTTATTTATAATTATAAAGTAGTAATTATATAAAGTTACTAAATACAAAAAAAAGTTTTATATATGCTATGACTAAAATCAACACTTGTAATTAGGACTAATTATTAAACTACTAATTATAAAACTATAACTTTAAGTATTAAAAATACTACATACAAGAATAAAAGCTTAGACATATTTATTTGCAATTTAAACTTATTAGAATAGCTAAAACTTATCTAGATTAGTTGAAATTTTCTAAATAATTTTTATTACTCTAGTATATACTAGTAAGCTACTTATAAATTTTACTAACTATTTACATTATTAGAAATTAATTACATCATTATAAAAAAAAGAAAACAAAAATAAAATAATTAAATAAGAAATAAAGTATAGTTAAAAAAAATAAAAAGTAGTATTGATTAAATAAGCAAATAGATAAAGAAAGTTAACAAAGTTATAAAAATATAACTAAAAAAAATAATGTAAATTAAATAGATGAATAGATAAAAAAAAGTTAACAGAAATATATAAATAAGACTAGAAAAAAAGACTATTATCAAGTTTATTAATAATTTTAAATATATTAAAAGTATAAATAAAGTTAGTTTCTAATATTGTAAATATAACAATATTAAGTTTTTAGTTTAAAGATTTGAGTAATATTATAGTAGGCAATAAATTTGACTAAAATTTGTAGGTTACTTATTTAAGAAAAAATTTTATTTAGTACTTTTTTAAGATTGAAATTAATAATTTTATTGTTTGTTATTGCAGATTTAAAATAAACTTTAAGGTAGTAGTAAAAAAAATAAAATATATATTTTAGATTAGTAGATATGTTGTTTAGTTAAATAAAGTTTTGTTTAGATTGGTTAGCTAGATTATAGAGATCTTTATAAAGTAAGAGTATATAGAATATTGCTAAGATAAATATAGAAATATTTAAGAGTAAATATATATATTATTAAATAATATAGTATCAAAGAATTGGTTAAAATAAAAAAAAACTTAGATTGTAGATTTTATAAATTGTTTTTAGATTAAAAATTTTATATTTTTCTAGACTAATACAAGTGTATATATAATGTATTGCTATTTTAGTAATATAGTTTGTTTAGTTTTAAATGGATTGAATAGTTGATAATTCAGAGTTTTAAAGAATTAGTTTTTTATTTTATTTTATTTTATTTTTTAATGTTAATGATAAGGTCATGCTTCTATCTTTATTGAATATTTTAATAAGATTTTTACATAAAGTTTAAATCTATTTTTAAAATATTATAGCAAGAATAGAAGCTCAAACTAATTTATCTGTGATCTAAACCAACTAAAGTGGCCAAGGCTTACCTAGATTTGGGTGTTAGTAATAATGTATATGAGATTAGTTTGATATTTAATCTATTGTATATACCAAGAATTAATTTTAGAGCTAATAGTATTAAGAAAAGAAGTTTACACTAATTGCAAAATAGAATTGAAAGGTAAATTAGAAGTAAAAAGATGAATTATAGATCTTGAAATACAGTAAGCAATTCAAATTTTGTGATAAATTTGTTGATTAAAATGAAATAAGAATTTAGTAATAAGCGTTATAGATATTTTTGTAGATGATAAGTCTGCAACTATAGTAATAATTTCATTTAGTACTAAGCCTAATAAAGTTAAGAAAATTGAAGGTAGGTCTGGTATACTATAAGTAAATATGCAGTTTAGTTATTTGATTTAATGATATAGATTAGTTATAATTTTTGAAGTAGTATTAAGAGTAGTAATATTAAGAGTATGTTGTAATGATTTATTTATAAGATGATTTAATAATTGATCAGATAGGCAAGTTGTCCAATGAAGATGAAAGCTGATGTAATAACATTGGTGACAGGTAGATGGGTATGAGTGATAATGTTTGTGTAAAGTGTGTAGTACAGAAAGTTCATTCAGTAAAATTTTAATTCTAAAGGACTTAAGAGTAGATAATTGAAAGTTATATGAAAACTTTAAAATTTTTTGATTATTGTTGATATACAGCCAAATAGCTTGTCAGTTAATTTGGTTAAAAATTTTTTCCTATTTAAGGAAGCAGTTTTGAGTAATTTATAGTACATAAATATATGCATGACAAATTGTACAAATACTGTGACAAGTTGGTAGTTCAAGAGAAAAATTCTTAAGAATAAGAGTATAAGTTGAGTTATAAATATTATATGGCATAAAAGTAAGATATAGCAGGTTATAATAGTTATGTGCAAGTTGATCAGTTAAATTATTGTATGTATTATTTTAATAAGCAGTAACTTTGTAAAAGATGATTTAAATTTTGTACAAGTTAATAAAATTGACAAGTGTGTTCCAAAGTGAAAAGTATAATGTATATGTATATGATAGAGTAGTAGAAGAATTTAAAAGGTTTTAATATTTTGAAATTACATATTAAGAGTTTGTATATATATTTATAGTACAGTTTTTAGAAGTAGTAATAAGAGCTAATAAGATAGCAATAAGTTCTGATTTGAATAAGCAAGTCTAAAGTTTGACTTGTGCCTGAAATGTATACAGTATAGAATTATTGTTAACTTGAACCCATCTAATGCCCATAGAGTATTGAAAAGTATCCAAATTAATAACAGAGCTGTCAGTATAGAAATGAAGTTTTTGTTAATTAATATTGTAATTAGCAATTTGTTGAAGTTTATAAGTTAGTGTACAGGGTTTAAAGATAATTGAAATTGAGTTTATTGAAATAATAATATTGGGTAGTTTTGGAGTTTAAATAAGGTGTTTAATTGCAACTAAGTATAAAAGGTTCAAATGATTAGCATTAAAGTTAAAAGTTTGTCATTTGTGTTAACTCAACTAAAAAATTGAGTTGAAAGATTAGTAGAAATAATGATTATACATTTGTTATTAATTGTATATAAGTTAAGAAAACAATTAGAATATGCCTTTAATTAAATAGGTGCAAAAGGGTATAAGCAGATAAATTGTAATTCAATTTAATATTGCTAGTAAGAGATAACCATGATATCAGATTAAAAAGGTTGTCTTCCAGCTTTACTAGTAATAATTTGGTTGTTAAGTACTGTAATAAGCCAAAGTTTTTTACATAATAAGAAGTATCCAGTTGTATAGCTATAGTAGTTAGTATCAGATAGATGTAAGTGTGAGTATAGTGTACAGTTATAGAAATGACTTGTAACTTGGTCTTCTAAATAGATAAACCAGAGAGATTATTTGCTTTTTAGAATTTTATGAATATGAAAAGAAATGTGTTTTCAGTTCAGTAAGCATGAATTAACAAATATAGCAAGTTGATTTAAATATAGAATACTATAATATTTGAGTTGTTTTTTGAAAGTTGGGTATTTAGAGTATAAGCAGAAAAGGAATTTTAATAAAATAGAGCCTTCTTGAATAGTATGTAGAATGTTGTAAGTTGGATTAAAGGTAAATGTTATACTAAGATATTTAAAAAGTTAAATAATTTTAAAGTTAGTAGAATGTTTGTTTGGTCTATTAATAATAGAATTATTATATACAGTATATTAGTAGACTACCAAAGATTATTTTAAAGTTGCTAAAGTCAAATATGAATACTAATACCAAGAAGATCAGGAGAGTTAAGTCTTTTGGTATAGTTTGTAATATAGTATTGTAGTTGAATATTCTATATATTGTGAATATTATATAATTGAAGATAAAGTAAAGTACTAGTAGAAGTTGTATGACTAAGTTTGGCTTTGCTTTTAACAAGTTCAATATAGTTTGTAAGGATTTTGTTACAAGTGTTTTGATTAAGAATTATGTTGTGAAGATGATATTCAATTGTAGAAATAATAACTGTGTTGATAATATATTATATATATATATCAGTGATTTGTTTAGTATTTGCAATTTTAATAAAATGTGAAGACTTAGCTATAATGAGCTTTGTTTGTTTTGTTTGTTTGTTATTAAGTATAAACTAGCATCCTAGAAATTTGAATAGTTTACTTGGAGAGTGAAGGTTAAGTAAATAATTTTTGTATATATATAATTATAGTTGGTTAAAGGTTCATTAGTTGTGAGTATAGATTTAGTAAGATTGATTTGAATGTTTGCCATATTGTGAAAAGATTCTGCTATATTAAGAAGTTGTGAAAGCTCTTGCTGTGAAGATGCAATCCAAAGAGTGTTATCTATGTAAGCAAGAACTGAACAGTATGATTCAAGTTTGTTATATATTAGATCTTTAAGATTAGTTGATCAAGAAACATTTGTGAAATAATCATTAAAGTTATTGTAAATATATAAAATAAGTGGGTCATAATAAATTCTTTACAAGAGAGAAGTAATAGTTTTAATCTGATCAATACTATTAAGTACAAGGTATAAAGGTATAAGGCCAAGATTTGTAATAACTTGATTTTGTTGATTAGTAAATAAGTTAATAATAGTGTTAATAATAGAACTAAGAAGTATAAGATGCTAAAGAGAATGTTGAAAAAGATTCAAGTTAACAAAATCATAAGCTTTACTCATATCTTGAAATAGAAGCCAAATAGTTTTTAGTTGCATAATGCATTCTCAGTAATATTGTTAAGTATATAAATAGATATAGAAGTGCAATTATTAGGTAAGGTAACATAGTTGTATAATGAAAATATAGAATGTTTTGAAAATATATTACTAATTTTATTAGTAATAATTTTTGTATAAACTTTGTAAGTGTGTTCAATAAAACTTATTAGACAGATAAGATTAAGGTCTTTATTGAATATATTTTATTTAAGAATAGAGTAAATTCTGCTATACTTTTATTGTTTAAAAGTTTAACCTAAAACAAGGTAGCAATTGAACAAAGCAGTTATAGCTTTAATGCAGTTAGTATCAGCATGTTTAAGTATTTTATAATTAATGTCTGTAGGACTACAGGCTTTTTCATTAGAAAGCTTTGCTATAGTTTGAGTAACTTCTTCTTCAATAATAAGAAAAGAAAGTGAGTCATACTATTGAGTATTGATATGTAATAGTAGTTAATATTGTGCAGACCAAAAGTCATCAAAGAAAGTTTGGTCAGTTGGTCGATAAGCTGTCTAGTTATGAAAATAAGATTGTATATAGTATTTAATAAGGTTTGGATTTGTAATTATTTGGTCAGAAAGTTTGATGTTAGAGAAGTGAATAAGAGCTTTATAGTGATTAAGAATGCTATTAATGGCATGTTAAGAATGTGTAGAAAGTGTTTTACATTTTTTTTTAGTAGCTTGTTGAATTTGTTGTCAGGGTAAAAGAGAGTTTTTAAAATGATAAGCATAATAGAGTTGTTTCCAAATATCTTGTGCATGTTGGATTCATTAGTTAAGTTGTAAATATTAATAAGAGATAAGGATATAAATGTTGTACTAAGTCTTGAATTGATATTTTGAATTCTTAAATTAATCTGATTAATATTAAAATTGTTGTTAGGATTTTTTACAATTTTGATTAAGTGACCAAGTTTTTTAAGAGATAAATGAAGTAAGATGCTATAGGAGAGTATTGATGATTATAGCTACATTTGTGTGATTTTTTGTTAAAGATAGAATGTATTACAGTATTAATAATTAAGTATTTAATTTTGTGCCAAGTGGTTTTAATACTCATATTTGTATTATAGTTAAGTAGAGTATTGTGTGTTTTGAGATTAAAAGAAAGAAGGTTAGAAAATTCTTTTTAACTTTCTAATAATATAGCTTTGTAGTTAAAGATTCTATAGCTAATATCAGTATGATAGCATGGTAGTTTACTATATGCATTAGTAAAAGTCCAAGAAAAAAGAAAAATAGAATAGTTACTTAATGTAAAAGTATTACTATCATTAAGTCTATATATAAAAAAAAGAACTGTATGTTAAATGAGTTAGTCCAAATGTAGTCAATATGGCTTTGACTAGTGTTGTTTGACTATGTGTAGTTTTTGTTATTAACATATGCTTCAAAATCATATATGTTAAATTGTTGTAGATAGTTAATAAGTTAAAATTTAGATAAGAAGCTACAAATGTTGTCATATTTGTTAAAGTCTCCAAGAACAATTGGATGTAGATTTAGTTGATAGGCTTGTTAAATCTATGTAATTACTGTGTTTTGTATTTTATTCTATTTGTACATATTAGTAAAGAAAAGATAAATTGCAATAATGTAAAGTTTAATTTCATTTTTGAAGAAAAGGTCTAAAGCAATAGCTCTACTTAGATGTGTTTAACAATTATATAAGTAAGGTTTAAGTTAGTTATAAATCATAATAGTAGTGTCTTCTGTTGAGTTTTTAGAGTTGGCCCAGAAATAAATAAAAAGATTGTTATTGCAAAACTGAAAGTTAGTTTTGTTAGCAATTTTTGTTTCAGTAATATATACTATATTGATATTGTTATAGAAACAGTAGTTTTGCCAAGCTTTCTTTTTAGTTGTTGTATTAAAGCCTCAAACATTGTGTATAGCAATATTTAAATATAGGTTATATAAGTTTTAGGTTGGTATCAAGATTTGTGGCCTGGTTGTTAGTAAATATAGAAATGAAGTATTGTTAAAAAATAAGTCTGAGATGTTAGAAGTAAATTTGGAAGAATATGATTTAAGTAGAAGATTTTAAAATTTAGAAAGAAAATAAGAAGGAATAATAATATAATTAGAAAGAAGTAAGTCATTAGAAAGGTATATATAAGTTTTACTATAAATAGAATTAACAGAGAATATAATGCTAGTAATTTTTTGATTGTAGTTGTGTTTATTAATATGCTGTATAAGTGTTTAGATAGTTTGATTGTGAGAAAAAAGAGGTATATTATAATAAAGAAGAAATTTGTTGAAACATATATCAAGATTATAAGAGACTAAAGACATTGAAAATGATTTTTTAGAGTTGTCTTCTACAGGATCAATTACTATATGCTTAGCTCTTACAGCTATGCAAGGTACTATAGTTTGCCTTGTATGTTGGGTCTAATCATTATTATCCTAGCCTTTTACATAAATGGGCTTTATTATCTGCCTACTTATATTTTTTTTTTTACTAACTACCAAGGATGTATCTTTTGGTAAGGTGGTGGCTGCATTTATGAAGATTGTAGAAATCAAGTTTATTAAAAAAGTGTTTTTTTAATAAAAAAAGACTTTGTAATTAAGAGTAGTTTTTTATATTTTATTTGAAATTTTTTTTGTATAATTTTGTTTGCCTCAGAATAAGCTGTTTTTTGAAAGTAGTTTGTAATTTGAAGATAGGTAAGTGTTTTATCATAGGAGTGATAAAAAGTTAAGATTCTTGCAAGAAATTCAGTGCTAATAAGTTTAGTTGTAAGGAAGTTGATTGCTTGTTACTTGTTAAGCTTATCTATATTGTGATTTTGGGCTGTAATATTTTGGTAAAGGTTTAAGTATAGATAGAAATAATAGTTGCAGCATTTGGTGTTAGTTGGAACATTGTTAGCTTTGTAAGCAGAGTTTTCTGCATCACTTGCAAGTTTGTCAAATACTAAAGTTGGAATTTGTTTGTTAAAAGATGCTTCATGTTTGCTGTTTTTATAAAATAGAGAGGAGTTGAGTTTGGGTTGTTGCCAGATTTCATTTTCTTGTTTAAGAAAGTCAATATAAGATTTTTGAAAAATGCTTTTACGAAGTTAAGAAGAGTGTTTATAGTATTGAGATTGTTCTTTAAAATTGTTAAGTTTAACTTTTTTCCTTTTTTTAATTGTTCTGCTTTATTTAAATAGATGCAGTTAGTATCTGTACAAGAAAGAATATAATAATTAGTATGTTTAATTGTTACATTGTAATGTTCCTATAAGTTATTAGGTTTTGTAAAGCTTAGTTTGATGGGCATAATTTCTTTAAGATGAAAAATGAATTTTTGGCAGAATTGATATTTAAGTAAATTAAAAACCTTAGTTTCATCTATAGGTTTAGTAAATTGATGATTATATAGTAGAAAAAATTGTTTAAACTACTGATTGAAATGGTCAAGTAAGTTTTTAAGAGATGGAATATTAAGTTTTTGTAAAAAGAATGTTTTGGAAATGTTAAATTTAAGATATATGCTAAATTTGCTATCAAAGCTAATTGCAAGATATTGTTTTTTTTGTCAAAATTGACTACTTCTGATAAGATTCTAAATCTTTTAGATTGAAGTTAAATATCTTTAGCAAATTTAATATAGTCAATAGCTTGGTAGGTATTTATAAGATAAAGATAAAAATGTATAAGATTAATATAGAATGTAGTCAGTTTGAGCTTGTATAAGAAGGGATAGTTGCAGATGAAGCAAATATTTTTTTTTGAGTAGTTATGTTTTGTAAAGAATACAGTAATAAATATAAGAATTAATTTTTTTAAGATTTCTTCAAGTACATCAAAAAGAATAGTTATAGCTTTGTTAGTATTTGGATTGTTTTTCTAAATAAACTCAACTAGAAATTGAAGTTTTTCTTCTGCTATTTTATAAATTATATAGTAAAAGCTAGCTTTAAGAGCTGGTCAATTACTAATTTTAGATTTAATTTTAGTTTTGAATTTGAAATTGTATAGATATTGCTTAAGAAAATTAAAGATTTTTTTGGCAAAGTCTGTTTGCAGTTATGAGTATCTTTCATTTTTTTCAGTAACAGAAAAGTTGGCAAGCCAGTCAAATGTTAGGTTGGCTTTGGTTTTCTGTTGGTTGTTACTAGTATTGAATTGTGCTTGCTGTTGATATTGTTGTTTGTCTGGTTGTTATTGTTGTTTATCTTGTTATTGTTGTTGTTATAGTTGTTTATTAAGATGTAATGATTGTTGGTTATTATTGTTAATTGAATTGTTGTCCAAGTTCATAGTATTTGGATTGCTAGTATAACTTGCAGGTGATGTTGTAAAAGTAAGTTCAGATGCCAGTGGGTTATAGGAACTAATTATTTGTTGAAGTTTTTGAATAAATATAAAAGAGAAACTTGATTGTTAAGTAGGCTGTTAAGTATTTATACATGTTTTATGATAAGGTTTGTCATTGTATAAAATTGCATTTGCTGTCAAATAATGTTGGTTGTCATTTTTTTACAAGCAATAGACAAGTTGCATTTAGCATATTGATAATTGTGTGTAGTAAGTGAGAGTGATGCTATAGGTAATATTAGGATAAATTCAGTAGAATTTGTGATATTGTTTGCTAGAGATTTTTTATCTTTAAATTTTTTGTTAATAGAGATGACTTTGTGTTGTTTGTAGATTTGGTTGGCAGTTGAGATAAAGTAAATGTAGAACTTGTTACAAAAGCATATAATAATAGAACTAAATTCAGATCCTTTAAAGTAATAACAACTTTTAGTTTTTTCTTCAAGTTCTGTAGTTGAGCAATTATTTGGTTGTTTGTTTGCAGAAATGGAGCATGATGTATTAGCTGCATTTTCAAGAATACTAATACCAAAACTTTTAAAATACTTTTGGTAAAAATAGTCAAGATTGATGGTATTAGGTGCAACTATGTTAAGATCAGCATTTTGTTTTAAAAATAGATTTTTAAATATATTTTATAGAAAAATTTGTTTAATTTAAAAGTTTCTAGACTAGTTAGAAAGGTTTAAAATAATGTGTGAGCTTTAGATAAGCTTATTGGATGTTTAGAAAATTCTAATAGATACTAGAAAAGTAAAATTTCCAGAGTAATCCCGCAAGTTTTCCTAAAATGCTAATAAAAAAACCTATAAAAAACAAGTTTTTATTTTTGTTTTTTGCTTATATCTTTATGAGTTTTAGTCTGTTTTAAATAAATTATATATCAAAATATCTGTTTCAGTAAGCTGAACAGCTTTTGAATAGAAAAAAAAGATATGTTTAATTAATAAAATTTTGTAAAAACCAAAATATTAGTTTTTAAACTTTTCTTAGTAGTCAATTGTTTTTGGAACTTCAAACACAGCTATTTAAAAAAAGAAAAGTATGCTGAGTAACTTTACTTAAAGAGCCAAGTAAGATTTATTTAGTAGAAAGTTGAGAAATAATTGAATATTATTTTGTTAATTTTGGTATAAGTGATTTATAGAAAGAGTTGCTTATATTTTTAAATTAGTTTTTTATATTCATTATTAGTTGGTATTGTAATAGAATTTACTTTTTTTCTATATTAGTATATATTTATTTTTAGCTCTATATTATATTTTATATTTTTTTTAATATTTTTACATAGTT